>NDGM011100084.1:0-15950 GCA_002564305.1 Octomys mimax | reverse complement strand
AATTTTAAATCTTTAAATATTTATTGCCTACCCATTTCTACTTTGAGAATTCTAATTATATGAGCATAAGTTTCTTGATTTGGGTACAGAGCAAACTATTATATGTCTGATCTGTAAATTCTTTCATCTTTGTTTTATTTTGGACAACTTTTATTGTTATATTCATTTAAGCTTGTAAATAATTTAGTTGCAGTGTGCAATGTATCTCGAGCCACATCTTCATCACAGAAATATTTCTCTAAAATTCACTCTACAACTTATATCTTTCCCATTTCAATATTTGTCTACAATTTTATTAAGATATATAATGATTGATTTTCAATAAAGTTAATGAAAATAAATAAATAATACTTTCATTGTATCTTCAGGATAACACAAGTACAACTTTAATAATTTAAAAGAAAATATTTCTGCATAACAAAAATAAACACATGTATTCTCAGACACTCAAATATGTTAATATGCTATTTTCTGTAATTGCTAAATTTTACTCAAAAAATACTATGTACATGCGCTAGTGATATCTGACATGCAAATGTCTAGCAGGTACGACATTTTTCCAATGAAATTGTGAGAGATTTCTGCCTCAACGTTGTAGTCACTTCAGGATGTTTAAGAAAATTTGAAGGGATTCAAAAGATTCCATTATCCACGATAATAAATACAACTTTTTCTACACTTATCCAATTTAAGTGTAATTTATCTGCTTTAGGGTACTTCTAAGTTGTTTTCTACAAAGAATATTAGAAATAGTTTTGGGATTTCACATTGAGGAAAAAATCGGGAAATTTTTCTGTCAGATACACTTACCAAATTAACATTAGAGAATATTGCAACGTAAGATGTGTTCAGCTTTTTCCACTTCAATTATCCCTTTATCTGACTGCTAATCATTTTTTTTCATTTGCCTTGTTAGCTCTGCACCCTGTCAGTATACACCTGGAGATCTTCTTCACTTGCTTCAGGATCTATGAGAGTGAAGCTGCAAGAGAGCACCCCTTAGACTTTTTGTCATGCTCTCATATGTGCCTGACTTTCCAGAATACGAACCATGCAATAAATGAAATGTGTTTTCACATTAATCCTTGTGGTAAAAGAAGAGTGACTGCCTCAAGCAGTTAGTAGCTAATTACAACTCTTCTAAACCTGCAAATTCTCTCTGTTCCCATGCTAAGACATAGCTGGTGTCATCTCGCACAGCTTAACTCACATTTCCAGCAAAGCAGTTTTGGAATGTAAGGCATCATAAGAAAACAAACTACAGATATAACAGAAAAATCAAATCAAGTATTTGTGGAGAAAAAAATATATATGTTAAACTGATGATATTTATTGCATATTCTGTGGCAGTGTACAGTAAGGTTTAGGTAACTTCAAGTTCCTAAGGTACATAGTTTGAGGAGAAGTGATGTGTCCAAACAGCAGCATCTGTGATTTCTCCTGCACCAAAATTCACACCCAGGTATGTCTGGCAAAAGTCATGGGAACCATCTCCATGTTAATATTCATCAGAAAATGTGTAATTAGGGTCATCATTGAGACTAAAATTTAGAAAAGCGTATTCTCTTGATGAGTTTATCTTAACTTGCATAAAGCTGTGACATACTGATATGCTATAAAAGTGAAGTTAATCATTTGATTTTTATTCACTGCCTCCAAAAACCTGCCATTTTTATTTTCATAAACAAAATATTTGCAGTATTTTTAAGAACCTGTGCAAAATTACCTCAGTTGAATTTGCTAACTATAGCTGAACATAGAGAAATCACAAAGAAAGGCATTTATACACTCTTACTCCCAGTCTGCCAATGGAAATGTTTTACTTCAAATTCTCAATGAAAGGAAAGATGATTGTGTGATGTTTACTTTAAGGCTCGGTACTAATACTTACTCAAAGAACATGTATTTCAGGATGAGGTGCTTATTGTTACAATTTCACCCTCATTTTATTGATCTACTTTTTTTTTAACTCACATCTAATTCTACACAACATATTGCTAGATTTGATTACTGAAACAATATTCTAAGAATTCATAAAATAGAGTTTTATTTCCAAAGCACTCAGCATATAATTTTTAGATCTGTATGCTAAAAAACAATACAAAATATAAAGTGATAGCAGTGCAATACTCATTAAAATATTTTATAAAGAACAATAGTTATATATTGCTTTATACTTTAACACATTTTCCTCTTTTCTTTGTATTTCTCTTTACTAAGCTGTTTGCAATGATCATGCCAATTTTCATAATTGGTCAGCACATTGTCTATTCCTACTTCAAATGGGAAAATTAAAAAATTAATAAATATATATGAGACATTATATATTTATCATCATTTATAATGAATAGTATATCTAATGTCAGCCCCTGTGACTCTAGGGAGTAAAGGAAGAGTAAAGATCTAGTGACAACTATGCATTCACTTCATCAGTACACGTTTTCTGAGCACATTTTCCTTGTTTTAGAATTTCTCCTTTACAAAACAACTTTCTCATCTGCATTCACATACATATATTTTAGAAATAGAATACAAACTGTTCTACTCCTTGCCTGCACTGTGCCCCTTAAAGATGAAATGTAATACTTGAGTTCTGAGCAAACACACACTAAAGCAGTGGTGGTAAGCCCATAGCACTCATGTCTTTGTGTTTTCCGTTTAATACAAAAGGTGTCAGTATGAATACTTTTTTCTACACATAACCAATATTGAGGCTTAATTGTGTTATTAGAAGTTTACAATAAATAAGTGAGTTTTATGTTGTGATTTGGGACTTGGTATCTCAAAAACTTAAGTACAACTGCACTAAAAGAATTGATATTAAAATAAGGTGAGACAATAGATGCTCAAAATTACTTACAAGCCAGCAGGTACATATTGAAAATTTCTGTTCATGCCATCAAGGATTTTCATGTCTTCAGAAGTCAACTGAAATCCAAAAGCCTATCACACAAGTAGAAAGTTTTTAGTACATTTAGATTGTATGTTTTCCAATAATAAAAATTCAAGGAAATAAGATTCAATGGTGAAGAAGCAAAATTTAAAATATATAAGATGTTTCCAAGTGTATGAAATAAACCAGCAAAAAAATTGAATTCTCAATGAACATTAGGCACAAATTAAATAGTGATTTTGAAGTAAATTCAAACCGAAAATAAAACAACATAGCTGCAGAAAAGTAGGCAAAATAAACTTTCAGCAGGATTCACGAATAATCTTCACGAAATAAGAAAGAATTTCCAATAGTACATCTATCAAGGATTTGACATCTCTAAAATTTGAGAATAGAGAAGGCTGAAAATGATAGACACAACTTGAGTTGAAAATGGCTAAAAAGCTAAACAAACACTTCTGAAGAGAAGACATGCAAATGACTTACACATGTATTCCCAAAAGTTTATTTTCATAGTTATCATTACAATACACATCCTCTATGAGGTACCATCTCACTCCACTCAAAATGGCCATAATTAAAGATACTGGAAATAATAAATTCTGGGTGCCCTTCGACATTATTGGTATGAATGGAAACTAGTACAACCATGATTGAAATCAGTAATGTAATTATAAAAATAGACTATCTTATTCCTCTGGACATATATTTGAATCTGTTTCCTCGCTTCCAATTCTTTCCTATGTTGGGCATTTTCTGTTGAGACAATAGGTAGAACTCTTAAAGACATAAGTTTAAGCAACAATTTCATGAAGAAAACCTCAACTGTACTGGAAATAGTATAAAGAATCAAGAGCTACGTTCTCATCTTTAAAATGTTTTGTATAACAAAATAAATTTCTAATAGAGTGGAAAGACAACCAACACACTGAGAAAAAATTTCAGCCAGTTGCGCTTCAGACATGGGACTAATATGTGGAAAATATAAAGAATTGAAAAGCAAATCAAACCCCCGTATTTAAAGACTTGATCCAAACATGGGCTTCTGAGATGACACTGCTCAGATGAAGAAACACAAACAGCAAATACATATATAAAAAAAGTTCAAAATTATTGGTTGAGAGGTGCAAATTAAAGCAACTCTCAGGTTCCATCTCACTCCAGAAAGGATGGCTATTATCAAGAACCAATAGATAAAAAAACCTGGAGTGTGGGAGTGTATACGTGTGTGGAAATGAGTGTGGCAATTCTGAAAACAGAGAAAAATATCTTTGGGATTCGAAGACCCATTTGATAGTACTGTAGCTCTGTGTAAATCTTTCGGAGATCTTAGAGCATCATACTACATGGGTGATATATGCACACCCACGTTTTATAGCAGTACTTTTTGTAATAGCTAAGCCTTGGCAACAATCTTAATGCCAGTCAACCAAGGAATTGATAAAAAGTGCTGTGGTTTCTTTTTATAAAATGGAATACTACACAGTCATAAAGAAAGGTAAGCTTGAGACAATGCTAGGTAAAAGGATGCACCTTGAGACTATACATTTAAGTGAAATAAATGAGGTACATATATAAAGACTACATCGTTTCTCTGGTGTGAGAGACCAAAACTTTAAATAAGGACAAAAGTGCATAATATATAATTGAAATAGGAAGAAATTATTGAAATGGGAAAGGGAACTAGGTAGGTGTGAGAGGAAATGGAAGAAGGTGAAAGAGAAAAGATAAAAGAAGGATAAAATGGAAACAAATCTTTATAAATGAGGAGACAAAGTTTTGAATAGGACAGAGGATTGGGAAAGATGAAGTCAAATGATATCATATATGGTACAAATGCCCTACCATAAACATGATTATTGAGTAGACCTAAGTTGTAAAATAAATTAAATAAAAAACAAAATATATATTTGATCAAGAATTCTATGTTGAGTATGTAATTATGGTAAATGAAATATTTATATCAAAATTATACTTGCTCTCTCAAATTCGTTACAGCACTGCTCAACAACAGCCTATGTGGAAAGTAACTCCAGAGGCTCAGCAGCAGATGAATGGATAAAGAAAATGTGATTATGAGAAAGGGGAATATGTCATTAAAATTATTCAGTCACGTACAAGGAATAAGATTCTGGCATTCGTTGCATCCTGGATGATAATGGAGATCACTATGCAGAGTAATAAGTCAGAAAGAAAAATGGAAATGACACTTTTGTACTCATAGGAAAATCACTATATCAAGCTTGTAGAAATATAGAATAGTGGTCTTGAGTTATCAAAGAATTAATGGACTAAAGATTGATGAGAATAAATAGAGAAATTTTAGAGATGAGCACCGAATGTTCCAGGGAGAAAGTGTAGGAAGGGATTCAAAAATAAAATTATTAGATAGATGTAATTGTTGATTGACTGTGGCAACTTCAGAAATTTAGAAGCTTAACTAAGTTGGCTCAGCAATTCTTCTCTTTAAGTTGTAAAGGACTCACCCTGGGGAATCTGTTGCCTGGACAGTGTAAGAGGAAAATGAGGAAAGAGAGATTAACTTCTTATTTTCAGAGAGGTCAGGACTTTTCTTCAGCATAGATGCTATGCTGGCTTCTAGCACAGTCTCTACCTTCTTCTTTAGATATTTGGTCTTTCCAGCATAAACACTTCAACATTCCTTCACAGGCCCTTCAGACTCCTGTTGCAGACTTGCATGGACACTGCAGTGAACTCCAGGCATTGGGCAGGACCATTCATCCTTGAGTGTGCAGATACCATCTGTACTCTTCCTTATTTACCCAACTCTGTGGATGACCATCCTAAGCCAATATTGTAATTTCTTATATATTTGAATATTGTTTTGTTTCTGCATATATGTTTTTCTAGTCAAATCCTGACAGATATAGTAGACATATTTGGAAATATCATACTGAAACCCACTATTTATGAAATTAATTGTACAAATTATAATTTTAAAATAGCAAAAATATAAAAACAGCAAAAGAGAAGTATGACTGACATTATTCAGATCATAAAATCTTATAGTTAGGTCATCCAGAATAGCCTAATCTAAAGGAAAGTATAAAATGTATGGATCTCAATGATTTCATAAACACCTTTTATCCTGGCAATGTGCTCATTAAAATATTTTTAAAAATAGTTGCTCTTCTTAACATAGATCTTTCAGGAGTCCCAATTCTAATTTCTACATATGTGATGGACAAGAAACCTAGCTTTATGAGAATCTTGTCTGAATCTGAGCCATCTTAAAAGTAAAAAAAAAAAAAAAAAAATGTTTAAATTGCTAAAACAGAGTAGAAATGGCATTCTTTAACCTTTTGTGTGAAAAGGGAAAGTATGTAAAATGTCAAGAATTTAGTCACTGAAAAATTTAAATAAGAGACAATCCTAGCATTACTTTGAACATCTTAGTACATTTGAAAATTCCTATAGCAGAAATGAATATTATAAACACATTATTACAATTCTCTTTAATCTAGTTTTAGTTATATCAGGAACATATATTAATATTTTACTGGGAAATGTTATGAAATTCATTTAAATTTATTCCAAGACCAACTACCTAACTGAAAATTCATGTTAAAATAATGGATTAAAATGCTCTAGTATTGCAAAATATGATTTCCCTACAAATTGGTAAATAACTTCAATGCAATCACAATCGACAGCATAAAGATTTAATATTTCTGTATGTGGATATGATTTTAAATTTTAAACAACCAGTCAAAAACAGTTAAAACTTTTTAAACAAACAAGAAAAAAATTAAAAATTCTGCTGTTCTACAGAGCAGAACTAATTCTGCAAAATAAATAAGGTAATGTGAAGAGTAACAAGGTAATTGATGGCAAAAGATATGCCTGGGAAATATTGAAAGGCATTTAGTTTTTACATAGAAGCATTTGTATAACTTTTCACATAGTTCTATCAAACTGAACTTCTATTAGATATTAATTTTAAAAGATTATTTTTGGTGGAACTGGGGATTGTACTCAGGTCCTTGTGCTTGCCAGGCAAGTGCTTATTCTACTGAGCCATCTCCCCATTCATAGATATTAATTTTAAAATAAAGGACTATGATTTTCACAAGTTAATAAGCTGAAATACTGTTCTACTTTAAAACACAATAAAAATAATACCCAATTTAAAAATTGAAGATTATAATAGAGAAATAGGTTGATGATAACTCATTATAAAAAGAGTGAAAATATGAGTGAATTTTGGAGGTGATATCTCTACCAATGCATATAAAATCTGGAAATTAGGGAACATCTAAAATATATGTGGGATTAATTGATTATTTTAAGAAAAATACCTAAATAATTTACATGCCCTAGTCTTCAAGTGGTTTGTCATATGAATTTACACTTCTCCCTAAATAGGTATTCTCTTAATTTTAATTACTCAACAATTGAGTGTTGCCTGTTCTCTCTCTCTCTTTTTTTTTTTTTTTTGTTTTCTTCATGAATTGTTGGGGCAGGGTCTACAGGCTGTAAATGGACTCACTACATAGACTGGACTCATAGTGATTCTCCTGTTTTCAGCCTACCAAGTGCTGAGATTAGTGGCGGGTGCTACCATAACCAGTCTCAAATACCCTCTCTGTTTGTACCGGGAGGTGGGGGACACAGCACCCGAGGGATCAAACCCCCGCCACTGCACTCTGATGAAACAGGCACTTTAGTCTGCTGAAATATCTGGCAGGCCCTTGGCCCTCCATTGTAAGGTGTATTGTGCACTAGAATTTGACAGAAGTATTAACATTTTAGATTTGTTTATGCATGAAGAGTGGTTGCAAGATTCTATTCTCTGCCATGGGACAGATCTACATGATGAAATTCAGTATAGATGGTTTGGAAAATGAATGAAAACAGCATTAAGGTAACTGAAATACTCCACAAAAGGGCAGTGGCAATAACCCACACAGCAGCCTGACCAATATCCTGAACCATAGTAACCTCACTGTAACCTGTACATGCAGGAATGTTCATTATAAATGAATGTAACACTTAGCTGATAGAACACATTTTAAGACTTTTCTGAGCCAGAGAATCATGCAAAACAAGTATTTTATAGGTTAAAATTCAATATTTGAGATGGTTTGTTTTGTAGATACAACAGATTGTATGATAAGAAAGGTGTACTAAATGAAAATAATCAGAATAAATGATCAGGATAGGAAGTGAAACCCATAATGAATGAATCCATGAATTTGAAATGTGTGAGTATGCAGGGAATTAAAAGTACAATCACTATGCTTTGTAGAATGATGAAAACTCAATGCACTCTGTCACTTAAAAAATAAAAGGAAGGGGCCGGGGAGATGGCTCAGTGGAATAAGTGCTTCCCTGGCAAGTGCAAGGGCCTGAGTTCAATCCCCAGTTCCGCAAAAATAAATAAATAAAAGGAAAAAGATGTCACTTCCACCAAGACATGTATTGCATGGCCTGTTTAATGTTGAAACCAAAGTTTCTGTGCTCTATGCTACCCTAACTCTCAATGGATATACTATCTATCTTGTGGTACAGTTTGACAAAATATTATCCAAACTCCTGAAACCTGATGTATCTGAAAAATGCTGGTGGTATTACAAATATCCAGAGCTATCCTAAAAGTCTACCAAAGTGCACACACATGAACAATGCAGAGTTGGAAACTTGATTCATACAGCCCTGTTGTCACCTGCACGTTCTCTTTTATCTCCTTCTCCTGTAAATTCTGGGATGGAACCACAATCCCTTGCTACAATTAGTATTGAAGAGCAATAAGGGCTGGAGATTGCTTATACTTTTTGGCCACAACATTAAGGACAGGGTCTTCCAAGAGAAAAGGAGCAAGTGAGTCCACCTTGAAATGTAAAGCAGATATGGAGGACTCCCAAAGTGAAAATTTAGCTTGTTGGCAGGATTCTAAGACAACTGTGGGGCCAGGTTTAAACCAGTGATCCTCAAATGCAGTCCTCATAGCAACAGCATGGGGATCTTATGGTAATTTTTTAGAAATGTTATTTTTTTTTCTTTCTGAGACAGTGAAACCTGAAGTAGAGAAAAGAAGTTACAGCAACAGTTTCAATTTTCATTACAAATGATGCCTTTTTATATTTCCTGTTCTCATTATTATCATCGCTTAACTCATTGAGATCCCAGGGCACAATAGGCAACCAAAACAATGTCCTTAGACTTGCAGAAATCCAGCAGTTTTCTCTGATTGAGATAAGGATGGCATTCCACCTGTAGAAAGCAAGACAGAAAGGGATCACTTACATGAAAACCTAATGTCTAATTGAAGACATACCATGTAAAAGTAGAGATGTTTTGATAAGAATATTGTGTAACAATTTATTTGAATAACGCACTTAAATGTATTGATTTCTTCTTACAAAATTCTTAATATCATTTTTGGAAGGATAGATCAAAAAGGAAAAGTAACTTTCCTGAGATGCAGCAGGTATGTGAACACTAAATACTTTTTTTTAACTTCAAAGAGACTTTCAAAATTCTTGACTTTGGACACTCAGAAAATATGCAATGCTTAGAAGTAGAATTGAATTAGAAATTAAGAAATGGATTAAGGAATCATGAGCATAAATTAAAAGGCAAAAAAATCCTACATTTAGTAGGCATTCTACTGATAATATTTCATAAGATTTGTGTGTTAAGAATAGTAATGTGTATTATTTAGTATAACACATAGAGTAAATGAAAAATTTTGAAACCAAACACATGAAGCACAGCAAGAAAAAGCTAAAACAGTATTTGTTTGTTGGTTGGATCTATGTAGCAGCTCTTCCTTGAATTCTGATAAGAAAAGAAACAGTACCTCTGTTTAACCTATATTTCAGAAATTATTACAATTTAATGTGAGTTATTAATTAATCTTCTTTCACAAAAAATATTGTGTAAAAAAGGAAATATATCTTTAACAGAAAATAAATATTCACAAATTCTACTGAAATATTTAATTCTCAAAGGCATGATATATGAATATTCTGTTGTAGAAAAAATGACATTTAAGGCTTTCATTGTTGACAGTTACAGAGCATTAGTAATTGTAATAGAAGAAAACATATTCTCAAAGAAGAAAACTATGAATATTCAGCCAAGTGATCCAAAGAAGCAACACTAATAGTGCAGAGACCTGTAATTATATGTTTCTAATAGGTTTACCATTGAATAACAGCACACTGAAGTAATTTTGTGGCAATAAGTTTAGCAGCTAAATATAATGAAGATCTGAAATATAGTTAGCGCAGGATCTCATGCAGCTCAGACTCACAGTGATTCTCCTGTTTCTGCCTCCACAGTGCTGGGATTACAGGCATGTAACACTATTCCTGGTTTCAGTGGCCAGCTCCAGTGTACCCAATGTGGGGCCAGCACAGCATGTAGTACTGGGGATACAATCCGGGTATTTCTGCTTGCTAAGCCAGGCTCTTCGACCACCAAGCTATCTCTGCGGGACTCAAATTTATATTTTAATTGAAAAAGGATTGGAACACAGAATGGATTTACTGACATGCAAAGTAAAAAATTTGACAAATTAAAAATATGTAAAACACTCTATTCTGATATCAGTGGAATTAGTGAGCATTACTGAAGAAAAAAATTAAGCTGTATTATACAAAGCAATGAGTGAAACAGTTGAATCTTCTTTTATATAGGTAAGAGCTATGAAAATTGTTCTTAAATCATGAGGCTGTTGCAAAATCTATTGGATTTACATGAGATTAAGTAAATATTTGCTAATGATGTTGGCTGCACTAAAAAACAGGTAATTATGTGAGATAATACTTTTATTCCCAACAAATGACTTCTGAGGTTTTTAAAAATTTTTGTTTAAAATGCACATAGAAGAGATGCTGCAGACTGGCCAAATAGCTCATTGTATTAAAGTGCCTACAAAGAAAGGCAGGTACCTAAGCTTTGATCCTAGGGCCTACAATCCTGGCCCTGAACCCAGGGCATGCTGAGAAGGCAATTGAGACTGGGTGTGGTGGCAGGCGCCTGTAACCCCTGCTCTTGGGAGGCTGTAAATAGGCAGATCACTATGAGTCTAATCTAGTAGTGAGACCCTGAGCACCCTGTAGACCCTTTCCTAAAATGCAAAGTAAATAAAATAAAATAAAAATCTACTTACCTGGAATGATCAGAACAATCTCTAAGTCAAGCATAAGTCTTTTTGAACAAACTTTGGCCTGATATACATATGGCCATGACAGCAGAATGGGAAAAATGCTGCCATATGGATTACGCTGATGTTGTTTTAAAGAGAAGATAAATGTTAGTATCCATGTATTACTAATAGAGCAAAATTGGTGAACATTGTTCAGTGCAATGAATAAGCCTACTATTACCGTTTAGATATAAACAGATATGTGTGTTTTGGGTTTTCACTCTGACTTAGGTTCTGGCAACTGCCTTCTTTCTTTAATATTGGTGTTTGTTTTTTTTTGGTTTGTGATTATGTTAAGTTACATTATTGTACAAAAATTAGGAATAGAGGATATCATTACCCTTTAAGAGGATCAGGCCTAGCTTTAATTATTAATTTTTAAACAATGGAAATTATTTAAAAAATGCATTAATCCTTGATTTTATATTAAAATATTTAATGAAGAAGCCTCTGAATAAAATATTTAAAATATGATTGTAGTTAAATATAGCTAATTATTCAAGGTAGCAAGATTTGTTTTAATTGAACTAACTCAGATTTATAGAACCTAAATTTTAGAATATATTTTTGCCATGCAAACTGAGGAATAAGCAATGTATTTTTAAGAAGTTGCAGAAAATCAAAGTGATATTTTTTCTTTTTTGTGATGTTAACACTTTGAAATATTACCTGGGTGAATTGTTGTTACTGGGAAGTACATTTCCTTCTTTTGCCCAATAAATTATCTCAGGCTTTCGGGAATTATTATCCTGAAGTGGAAATGATTGATGTTGGCTTGATAAAGCCAATAGAAGAAGTTTTGAATCTGAAGCTATGTGTTTTATGGCTGATTGAGACTCATGTAAAAAATACACTTAGTGGGCCAGCCAAATAGCTCAGCAGATTAAAGTACCTGCAAGTAGATGCAGGGCCAGGGGTTCTATCCTCAGGCCTGCTGTGTAGGTCCTCACCTCAGGGTGCACTGAAATGGCAATTGAGACTGGACATGGTGGTGTGTGCCTATAATCCTGGCTCTTGGGAGGCTGTAAATTGGTGGATCACTATGAGTCTGATCTAGTAATGGGACCCTGAACACACTGTAGACCCTTGCCTAAAATACAAAGTAATTAAAAAAGACATGCCTCAAAAATTACATATTTGCATGCAGTTATTCCCATATAAATCAATATCTGACCAAATGGCAAGATAGCAACTCCATTGAATTGGGTAAAATTATATCGGTGTTCCCTACTCTGCTCTCAATTATTCTGAATATTTGAAATATTCCAGATAAGATAACTTACTTTGCTACTAAAAGTACATTCAGTGGAATAAGTGTTTGCCTTGCTAGTGCAGTGTCCTGAGTTCAATAACTGATACTACCAAAAAAAAAGTGCATTTAGTTTTTAAATTTTATACTTGCCAGCCATAGTGCTTTATCTATATATTTATATATATTCATGAATATCGAGAGTTGTGCTTTCAAATTGAAGACTCTCACCTTCTACATGCAATTTGCCAAAATAGAACAGAGGTAAAACACAGAGCTAATCTCTTGAAATAGTTGATTTGCAAAGAGAAAGAATGGAGAAAACCGTGATTATGATATGATCAGGAAAACACTCAGGTATACATTCTGTTGTATGTTCTGAATACAGATTTCATTCAGTGTTATTATTCTTCTAAACTGCTATTCTTATATACTTCATTTATTTGACTATGTTAGATGATTTTAATGGTATGAGGTTACTTATCAAGAAGCTATATTTCTGATTGTAAAGCTTGTAAACATATGAATTGATAAAGAAAATGTCATATTTATGTACAAAGAAATATGCTTTGCCATAAAGTCAATGAGTTGAGTTATTGAGAGGAAATGAAACCATAATGTTATGGGAAATAAATCAGACAAAAACCCTCAAATATACCAAAATTTCTCTTATATGTAAAACCAAAAATAAAGGTAAGTTATAGAGTTTAAAATGTGATAAAAAATAGAAAAATAGATATTTTCCATAAAGGATGGTCACCAAGATTTGGGAAAGGGGTGAGGAAGAGGAAAAGAATGAGCAAAAAAGAATTAAGACACATTCAGCACATATAGTTACTTTCCAAATTGAATTTAGTCATTATGTATGGCAAACATGTATCAGTAAAATAAAATTTATCACAGAAAACTTTCAAACTTAATGAGAATAAATCATCTGCACCACAAGGCCCCATTCCCTAACCAATAATGCACTTTCATTTTCAATCTTTACTTACTGTTTATTCCATATTTCATTGGCTTCTATCTTATGCTTTACTCTGCAAAGCATCTTTAAACATGCACTCTACAGTCATTTTTCATAGCTTCATGATAAGTGCACCTTCCCTCTGAGCTCTCATAATAACCCTGGTTTCATATATAATAGATGATAAGTTCTTTTCATCAATAGCACTCAGACTTTACCAAGAAGAGGTACAATTAATGAACCTCTCTTACCTTGGACAAAATCTGTTCTTAGTACTTTTGTTTCCACAAATGTAAAATGAGCACGGGATTGGGGTAGCACAAACAGATACAGGGCATTCTCACAGAAATTATCAAATGAGTAGTAAGAATAGAGAGGAGCCTGGAAGTGCTCACCTGATTGCAGACAGGCTTATATTTGAGTCCTGATTTATTCAATATCATCTCCAGATCTCTGCAGCTAAAGATAGAAACCCCAATGGATTTGGCCAATCCTGCATCCTTACAATTCTCCATGGCTTAGGAAATAATGGATTGTAAAGTGTCATTTGTACAAGTGGCTATATCATTCTAAATGCAATACAGAAATATTAAGATAAACTGGCAATGATGATATTCATAAATTGACTGTTGGTAAATTAAAAATGGGGAAAAAAGAGCAAAAAAATATCGAGTATCAGAAATAGAATTTTGGCATACCCCTTCAGAAATGAAAATATTACTACATTTGCAAAGCAAGGATGGCTATTACCCATGTCAATTCTATTCATCTTTTTCATACCATTACATTACTAGGTAATATATTAAAAATGCTACTTCTCCAATTCAGAACTGATTTTTAAATTGTTGTTCTAGATCGATGCATAACATTTTTTTCCTCAAGTGGTTTCTCACTTGTAATCACCTCCCATGTGCCCAATATATTCCCTGTATCACATAATGACTTTCCTTTTTCATCTGTTGGAAATATGTCTTCACCTGGCTGGATTAAAAACACCATGTCAGTTATCTCTTCATGTATCTGCATTTCACCTTTAGCAAAGCATTAAAATATATCTAATGTATGAGACATTTGATCTCAATGAAATAAAGTTAGCATCAGACCATACACTTGTATTTATGCTGTAATTTGTATTTGGAGTTGCCAAAATTCTTTATATACTTTTGTTTTATACTATTTGCATAAATATTATGCATTGGTAAAAATTTTCCAAGTTCTGAGGACAAGGGTCATGAACTTATATTGCTTTTCTTACCCTTATCTGCTTTGGTAAGTATTCACCTCTTCTTTGTACAGTCAAGCACTCTGGCCTTGATTACCAGCAATAAGGGGTTGAAATCTTGACCTTGGTGTAATGATTAATGTTTTATCAATGTGGACCTATGTGCATAGAAAGGCAAAGTTAGGCCTCAAATATGAAATTAGAATATTACTACATTTGCAAACTAGGGATATTTTCCTGTGTATTTTGATATAGGAAAATGCTGATAATATTAAAGTGTTAACATGAAGTTTGAACTGTAGCAATGCTGTATTTGAAAGCAATGTGCAGGACCCAAGCAAACCCATATTTACACAGATAAAAATGTAGATAAGGGGATATACTCTTTTATTTTAATATGGTACAACTAGATATTATAAAAGCATAGAGAGCATTCTTCTTATTGTATGGATATATAAATCATAATTTATTAACAAAACAATTAGAAAATAGTGATAGTTCACACACTGCATCACAAACTTAAATGATTAGCCATAATGTTACTCAGAGTACAAATCATAGACAAAAAAGATTCCCTCATAAAAATTAATAAAACAGGCAAAATCACAACAAATTATAAGATAAAATTTATTCATGTATACATCCATGAAAATGATGACCATACTACCAGGTAAAATTAGATAGTTGTGATGGTGTTAATTGCTTACCTTCATAGCCACTGGTAATGAATGAGATAGAGATCAATGTAGTCCAAACGAAGATTTCTTAGGGAAGTTTCCAAACTAGGTTTGACCATTTCTGGTCAATGAAAAGGACACCAAAGCTGTAGAAGTCCACAAAAGGAAATTATGCTAGATTAATACATCATCCAAAAATTCAAATATTTTGAGATGCTTTATACTGGATAAAAATTTATAAGATCAGGAAAAATATTGCTTATTTTTCCCTTGATCTGCCCTGTCTATGAAAATATAATCATGTGTTTGGTTATTGTTAGTCAATCCATGGAATCATGAAAGAAAATTACGAAGGGAATAATATTGTATGAAACAGTAATACTTCCAATCTCTAAATTTTGTTTCATAGGTAATTTTAGTCTAATTGTCTTGGACATTTAATTCATTGTGAAGAATTACTCTATTGGCTACATAATGGCAAGAAAACACATTTTAACATTTTGATTAATTAAATTTATTAGTAAGTTTTATGTATACATAATGATCACTTTTTTAAATATAAATTTTTATTAGTACATGTTTGCAATACATAATGATTACATTTATCATGGAGAATCAGTACATGTACATAGTACATCTTAATTCTTTTATGTCATCTTTTCTACCTTACTCATTTTCTTCCTCTATTTCTTGTCCCTTTTTCATTTACAGGAGTAATTTTTTAATTAAATATTTAATGAACTTCCATTACGTGTAGACACAAAGCTAA
>NDGM011100074.1:0-18496 GCA_002564305.1 Octomys mimax | reverse complement strand
TAAATATATCCTGTGAGACAGAATACATAATAATTGCAGAAAATGCCCTGACAGTTTATAAAATGTGTTTGTCTCCTGTCATTTGACTCTTAAGAATATATTGCAGACAAAAACTGGTATGATCCCTACAATTGTGGAATTTGCAGTCTAGAGGAAAAGGATCATAGTAATCAAACCACCAAAGAAATACATACATAAATGTAAGGAAGGAAAAAGGTACATTTGGAGATATACATAGAATAGTTAGCCTAATTGTATTGGTGATTTCTGCTGGGCTTTTTTTTTTTTTTTTTTTCACTATGTAGGTCAGACTCATAGTGATCCTTCTCCTGTTTTCAGCCTCTCCAGCACTGGAATTATACCACACCTGGGGCCTGTGCAGCATGCAGTACCAGTCCCTGTGCTGGCCTAAGCAGGCACTTAGTCCACTGAGCTATCTCACCACCCTCTGCTGATCTTTTGAAAGGAGCAGCTAATGCTTAAATTTTGCTTTTTTCACTCTGATTTTCTTTTCTCTCTTGAATTTCTTATAATTTCCTTTTCTTATCTTTTTTTTAGATGAATCTTACATGTTTACATCTGGTAATGTGAATAGCTAATTTGAAGATAGCACCATGTAGCACAGCAACCACTACTGGAAACCTATTGTTTTGGTTAGTGAACTCTTGTATTGTTTCTAACACTGTTTTTTCCTTTATATCTCTATTTTTTATTTTTTAAAAATAAAATAAGAAAGAAATACATACATTCACGTGCTTATACTTATATTTTAGCAAGATATGGTCAGTGCTAATAAACAGGGTTTGGATGACGTGAGAGCTTGTATGAGGAGCCAGATCTGTAATCCAGAGATGGAGAAGGCTGCTATGAAAGAGCTCAATGATGGGAATGACTTTTCTACACGAAGGGCTGGTGGGAATATCCTGGAAAATGAATACTGCAATGGGGTGAAGTCGAATCTTCTGATGAACTGGACTAAAGACAGCGTATTCCAGAGTGGAGCAAAAGGAGGAGTGTTTTCAATATTATTTAAATTGAGGGAAAACTTTAAAAAGTGTGTAACTCAGTCTAATTCATACCTGAAAAATTGCTCTTTTGTCAAAGTCATTAACCTAGGCTGCAGGAGGTCAATGATAGATGTGCAATCCTCAACAATACATTAGAGCAGCCCCACCAACGAACAAGAGTGTTTGCATGATAGGAACAATGACATGGAAGAGAGAGAATCAAGCTATTTTTGGAACAGTTGGGGCAGAGTAGGATTTTCTGTCACGTGAAACAGTGTCCGAAGAATCTGACTGCTTGTTGGAGCTTCCAAATTTATAAACGCTGCCCAGCGAAGTCACTGAGGTGAGGCTGAAAGAGCTGGGTGAGAATCTTCTCACTTGACCTCCAGGGCCAGGGCCCTGACCAAGAGGCTCAGCCTGACTCCAGGGACCCCCTGTTCAAACCACCCTGCTATCTCACCATGCCTTTTATCTTCTAGTTAGAGGTGTGATGTTACAGAAGGAGCAGGAGCTTCTCCCTTCATGAAGACCTTGTTTGAGTCATACCAACAGTGCCGTGGGGAAGTCCCTAAATGCCTTTTAGTTTTAGATACTTCAACCTCAAAAGGGGACTGACAAACTGTAACTGAATATTCCCACCCCTGTGGCTAAAATACAGCTGAGGCCAATATGTGAGAGCTGAATGAATTGACAGACAAATCTCCATTATGTGAGTTTAAACATCTTTTTACATCCATGTTTGCGATGTAAATATTGTATTGTTTCTAACACTGTTTGTTTGCAATCCATGACGCTGGTTCTGTATAATACAGGTCAGACTGGAAGATAAGAGTGTAGGCAATGAAAACAAAATAGAGTCAGACCATGAACAAGACTACGAATTTTGTTTTCGTATCACTTCCCATCCTGATATAAGCACACAAAGAAAAAAGGCACTGAATGTACGGCATAGAAAGCTAAATATTCATTACCTCTATCTTTACAGAGTTGCCAATGCTTAATGTAAAAATGAGAGTATCAGTAGATAAGCAATTCATAATCAATTTTCTGGGGAAATGGAGCCAGTTCTAAATCTCATTTTAAGAAAGTCAAAAGACCAGAAGAAGTGCCGTGTAGCATTGCTATGCATTTGCACAGCCTAGCACACACTTCAGAAGTGTGCTTCAAAGCCCAACAGGAATGCAAAGCTCAATTTATTTTCATGGGAGACTAACTGCTGACTGAATATGTGGCATTTAAGGCGTACACCATGGAAATGAGATTGCATGAATCATAGCTTCTCCGGGCCTACTCAATCTGCTGCTGACTGACAGGGACAACCTCATTTGTACAGGGAGGGTCTCTTTGATGAGGTAATTCAACATATGACTAAATGGGGGATTTAGATAAGTGCTAAGAAATGGCATTTCTAACACATGACAGAATTTTCCAAGTATATAATGACTTATCTTTATGTATAAAGAGATAAAAATATATGTGCATATGTAGAGGGACTTTATATAGAGAGGGGGTTCTAATTTTTATGAAATTGAATGGCAAGAATAGAAGAACAGAATTAGAAAATAAAGAGGAGTTTCTGAGAATATTAGAAAACAGATCAACTCAAGGACATATTTATTTTTGGCTTACCATGTGCCCCCTATATTGAGCCCACAAAACAAGTATTTTGACTTAAGGAATTTTATGTGTGAGATAGTCAACATAAAGCAGTTGCATTGGGAACTAAAATAGAACCTTGTAGAGAGACACAGCAGGAAGTGATCACCACGGCAGAGGGGGAATTTGCTGAGGAGGTCATGCTAGGACATCATTTTAAAGGGTAGGTATCTTTCCAGTGGGGGCCACATCAAAATGGGTGAAGGAGACAGCTCTCAATGCCAAAAAGCATGCCTGCACCCAAATGGTAAAGTAGCTGGTATTTTCCCAAAGTAGTATGAACATCTAAGTTCTCCACTGAGCTGATCTCGATTTCAGAAGCAACATGACTTCATAAAAACAAAAGTATAATACATTAGTTTTCTGGGTAAATCACTTGAACTCTCTTGCTCTTAGGTGACAACTGGAATTTGGAATCTCTAAACTCCCTTTTAAAACTAACATTCAATGATTGCATTAAAATTTCAGAACTATAGGGCGAGGAGTCCTATCCATCCTGTCAGTCCTCCTCAAAGGAGAAAGAGAGCTAAACACATGAATTATGAAAGTCAAGAACACCAAAGTCAAGGGCCTGTCTACTGCAGGAAGAATGAATGACCCTTTGCCTCATGATCAACACTGTTCAAGAGAAACTTAGAAAGATCCATAAATGTGATCAATTTATGTGATTGTCAGAGTTCTAGAACACACATTGAATAAGTTTAAAAGAAACAAGGAGGATTAATTTTAATTATGTGTATTGGTATAATTTAGATAAACATAATGATCACCTTCACATAGAGAATTTGTACCTGTACCTGATATATCTTGATTCCTTTCTTTCCTATTCCCCTCTTCTTTTAATTCCTCTCCCCTTCTTTATTGGAAAAGTTTTGTTTCTATTCTTTTTTCTTCTCATATTTTTCTTTTCTCTTTCTGCCTTTTCCTCTCCCCCTAGCTAGTTTCCCTTTCTTTTTGATCAATTTTTTTTTATTTCTCAATTTCTATTACATATTTTGGCTCTTATTTGCAACTTAACAAAATATATCTAAAATATCGTCATTTCAAGATATAATCAAGATAAAAATTAATAACATATTTTACCATTTTATTCTAAATAGTCAAAATTCAATGAGTATTTTACATTTAATGAAGAGCCACTCAAACTAGCCACATTTGAAATACTAATGAAATATTGATTGAAATTTCAAATACTCAGTAGCCACACTTGGCCAATGACTACTGTATTCGACATCAAAATCAAAGGGCATATCTTCAGAAATGGCGGGCCATCACTAGAGACATCTACAGTGCTTCCCCATATGGAAGTGGAGGACTGAAGTTCACTCTGCAACACTGGACCTGATATAGATTATTAAGGCTTTTATTTCTAGGGAGTTTTTCCTGGAAGTAGTACCATCACTTTTTTATACATCTCAGGAGAAGAAAGAGCAGAAACTGGCTTTTACATTATGTTGGGGAGAAGGAAGCCCGTTTCTGAGGAAGAAATCTACCATTCACTCATTTCATTTATGTGCAATATAGTTACGGAGAGTTTGGACCTGTTAGATCACATAAGCCTTACAACAAAAATCAACGTTTATGATTTAGACACTAGCATCCTATTTTACAAAGAATGCTTATTTTATTTTATTTTTGTATTTTTTTAGGGAAGGGCCTACAGGGTGTTCAGGGTCTCACTACTAGATCAGACTTATAGTGATCCACCTGTTCACAGCCTCCCAAGAGCTGGGATTACAGGCATGCATCACCACACCCAGTCTACAAAGGAGAATCCCAAGATTCAAGTAGGTCAAAAACCAAACTCAGTTTCAGGCAGCTGGCAACAGGGTCTCACTACACAGATCAGACTCTTGGTGATCCTTGCTGTTTTTTTCAGCCTCCTAAGTGCTGGGATTACAGGTGCACGCCACCGCACCCAGCCATCTCAGTGCACTTGGGGGGGGCAGGGATCGAAACTCAGCCCTTGCATCTGCCTAAGCAGGCCCTTTAATCCACTGAGCTATCTGGCTGACCCTAGGAGTTAAGTTCTTGTTCTTTCTTGCTGTGAGACATTGGCTCTACCTTCACTTTCCAGATAACCAGTTTTAGAATCTATTAAATGTGGACAGTAATGCTTACCTGGCATGGTTGTGGTAAGAATTGAAATTAATACAAATTCAGAAATCAGTAGCATATAATAAGCAATTATTGGTAACCCTTCTCTTCAATTTCCTCTGGCCACCTCTGGCCACACTATACATTACTGCTGTCTTGACTCCTTTCCAATGGCTGGCTTCCTCTCCAGGCATAGTATCTGTCTAGTTGAATGGGCTCGGTAAATATTACACATGGAGATAGGACCCCAGGGCTTTCTTCCTCTCAGCCCACTCAGTGGAAGTACACAACGTAGGCATTTGACATGCTTTTTTGCTCTGGAGGATATATTACGCCTTAACTTAGGAGTGTGTCAGAAATGTTCTCCCAAGATGCTCCTGGGGGACCTTCTGGCACTGGCTGCGCTTCCTATCTGGCCAAGGCCCAGGTCCAGCCTCCAGCCATTTCTGTTTTAGGGCTCTGCAGGCAGGGGCGCACCAGGGCATTCACTTTGTTTAGCCCTGAAGGAGGGGCTAAGGAGGGCATAATGAAAGAAGAAGTGAGAACCACCTGGCCTGCACAAACCAATGTTATGGACTGCAGGGCTGAAGGAAAAGAAAAACAGGCATGCTGAGTGTGGTGGACGAGAAGGAGACGTGAGCGCCGCGGAGGGCGCGGATCTCCACAGTGGGAGTGGGCAGCCAGAGCAGAGAGGGCCCCAGCGCAGAGGATACCCATCCCAGCCAACGCCTGCCCTCTCGGCCTCTACGGCTGCCCTCCTCGGCCAAATTTTCTCATAACATTTTTATAGGAATTGAAACAACACGTTATCCTGTAAGGAACAGTATTTTTTCACTCATATTAGTGAAGGCTCAATTTTTCTTTGATATGTTTTGATTTTTCTTATCTGCTTTATACATTAAAAAGAATTCTGAACCAGTGAGCTGCTTTTCTAAATATTTGGTTACAGAATTTTCCTTAGAAGAAAATGATATTTATTTCAAATTGAATTATTCAATAATTCATTACCCACTACAAACAGACACGGATATGATTTCTCATTGACAACTTCCCTGGCTTTCTTTTGTTTTGGTTTTTGTCTGTTTGAGACAAGGTTTCCCTATGCAGCTCAGGCTGGCCTTGAGAACCGTCCCTGTTCTAGAAGAGGGTGTTCAGCACACAGGCATATAGTTAACTTTCTAAATGAAAAGAAGATGATAAATAATTCACATGACAGTGAGGAAACACATGGACATCTCCAACAGGAGATGTGTAACTGTTACAGTAGAAATATAAAGTAATGAAGGGAGAAAAAATTAATAGCCAAGATCTCTGTGCAAAGGGAATTATTGTACAAAGGAAAAGGGGAAAGCAGAATACTTTTTTATATTCAAGGCCAGGAAATGTAACTAAAAAATATTTTTCTGTGTTCTAAATTTACAAAGTAGTTTCATATAGATTAAGTAATTAACTCAAAAGGCTATGTCTTACTTAACTTTCAGAAGTTAAATTTGAACTTCCTATTCTGCTTTATAAATCTAGCAAGAATTTTGGTAGTCACCACTGCAGAAGTTCTTGAAACAAATGTCCTTAAACATTTTAATACCTATTTATAAATTTTATATATTAAATTTCCTTGTTTATGTATTTCATCTGAATAACAAACCTTTCTAAATACTTAAAAATGCCTTTATTGTCCTAATACATGAAATTTAGAATACAGTGTTAAGCTTTCTTATATGTCCCAATGAAATTGCAAATGCTAATTCTTTTTAATTTCACCTTAAAATGACAAGTCAGAATCAACTGCTTGACATTCTAAAATGAATTGCTTAACTAATCTAATCTGGCAATTAACTTTTAAAACACAAATATATGCATTATTAAATGTATCAAATTATTACCTAACAGAGAAATACTAACAGAAGTTTTAATCGTCGTCTTTAAATAATTTAAATCATTTCAGGTTTAAGGAACTATATCTGCCAAGGAAATAACTGGGCCAATTTTGTGACTGATTTCCCAAGTAATTTAAGAGGTTTCATATTTAACTGCCCGGGGCAGTTAGTAGAGGTGTTGGCTGGAAGGACTGGAGAGTTTTGTAAGTGATTTTTCCCATCTTTTCAACACTTGAAGACTAAGTGTTGTCTTATAAGCATTGCGTGAAATTTTTACAAAGGAGCTGGGTCCTCGGTGTATACCCAGGAGAGTTTCCAGTCATACATACAAACCCACTGTGCCCTTCAAGGTGAAAGCCACGCATCACAGCTTCCATAGGCATTTTACTGGCTTTCTTTAAATATTTAACACCTTCCAAGTGAAGCCTGAATCTTTGAGGTCTGCAGGGGGTAAGGGTAGCAAGAGTAATCACAAGATTCTGTGTGTGAGTGTGTGTGTGTGTGTGTGTGTGTGTGTGTGTTTTGGATCAAAATATATTTATAACTTGTGTTTGATTCATAATGTCATAGAAAATATTCTCATGTTGTTAATATTTATTTGCATGATTCTTTTTTAAGTGGCTACCTAAGAGTGAAGGGTTCTCTTTTTCTTTTCCAAAGGTAAACTCAGGTCTGCAGGGGCCGGGCGGAAGCATCGCCACCAGCAGCTAAGCACTCTGGTGGGGTGGGACACACAGCTTTTAACTCAGTTGAAGAACACATGTGGTGCATCATGGGAGGTTGGATTTGGAGAGGAAAGAAGCAGAATAGGAACTCAAGGAGGAACACTCATGTAGCGACACAGAGAATGGGAAAACTCTCCAGTGAGGAAAGCAAAGGTGCGAGGAGACACGGAGAAGCCACCACAGACAGGTGGGGCTTGTAGGCTGACTGGCTTTCCACAGCGGCCAGAGATGGAAAGATGGCCTCAGCGTTTCACTTTTAATGCTTCGGAAAACAGTGATGATGGAAAAGCCATGTGGCTGCCTTCTCTTAAAGAAAGAGCCTTTAAATTCCTAAGACAAAATGCATTGTTTGACTGGGATGATTATTCTGACAGGGTGAGGGGGCCAGCTGGAGACACAGACTTGCACTGAGCATTACTTTCCCCTTCTAAATGTAGTCTTTTCAAAGCTCAGCTCACCACATATTCTTTCCATCATGCATCTGACTTCGAAGTTATTCCAAGGCTACACTTCGAGGCTTTCTCTCATCTGCTGGTCTAAGTAATGGTCTGAAAAACAATGCTTTCAGGCACTGTATAGCGATGTTTACTTTTTGAAAAGAAAAAAAAATCAGGGCTGGCCAAATAGCTCAGCAGATTAAAGTGCTTGCTTAGGCAGAGCGCAGTGTCCTGTTCCATCCCTGGCATGCGTGCTGGCCCCGCCGGTTGGGCACGCTGAGTGGGGATTGAGACTGAGCGTGTTGGCGTGCGCCTGTGATCCCAGCGCTTGGGAGGCTGAAAACAGGAGAATCGCTATGAGTCTGATCTATGTAGACCCTGTGCTAAAATGCAAAAAAAAAAAGAAAGAAAAGAAAAGAAAAATCCTTCCCTATCATGCATCCATTTAAAAGATGCATACAAATAAACATTAACAACATGAGAATATGTCTATGATATATTATGAACAACACCACAAGTTACAAATATATTTTGATCCAAATTACTGCATGTACACACGCACACACAAAAGAAAAATGAAAAAGAACCTTGCTATAAGGTGATGAAGAAATATAAATTTTTGTCCTTTATACCTTTTTTTATGATGAGCATATATTATTTCATAATCTAAAAATAACTGAGAACTATCAAAGATATTGACCCACTTAGAACTGATTGTTTGAGTTTGGTTTTCCTGATGACTGTGAAGGAATACAGTTTAAACACTAAACGCATCATAACTCCAAGGGCTCAGTGAGCAGCCCCAAGGCCCAGCGCCCTGCCACGGAAGCCTGCCTCCTTCCTGCATTCCATGCCCTCTCCACATCCCCAGAGTTTCCACTTGCAGCTTAAGTGCACCCTTAAGAAATAGCTAGATCTAGGGAGACAATTTTACAATAAATAAATTCGTGCACACTGTGAAAAATATCTAAATCTAGGTGTACCTGTAAAAAATAAATAAATAAGACTGTAAAGATTTCTCCTTCTGTTATGTGGCTTTCTTTCATTTTAAAGACATTCTCTCAGCTTCCTCCACAGGCTGCCAATTGGAAGTGTCCAAGACTAAGCAGAAAAACAAATTTGTGTTAACTCTGAGAGGTTTTTAGGGCTACGTCCTTCCAAGGGCAAATATCTCTTAGTCTTATTGCTTATTTTCCCCTTTCAAATTCCCATGAGATAGATTCTTCAAGCCATCCTGCCATGCTAATGTATCTGGGGGAGTTACATTACTGTATTTACGGTAGTAACAACAACTGTAGGCTTTAGAAAGTAGGTCTCTGTCAAAGAGTGCCCATATGCTAATTGGTTATGAAATCTCTTACGTGTAAGCACCCCTGCCTTGCTTGAAGGTCCAGAGGAGGATATAGCTTATCAGACCCATAGCAATTCTACCAGGCTCTGGCTACTGGGAGAAATTGTGACAAACCAAAACAAATACATTCAGATGCTTAATCTAATAAACCAGACAGACTAATAAGTCATTAAAACTAAGGAGATACAATGTACTCTCTTTGGAGAAGAGCGTCAAAGACAAAACACCCCACAGCACAGCACTGGCCAAGGTTCAGAGAGGAACCCCTATGGGTACTGGCCTTTCCGGTGGGTACCTGTGCCTGGCATTTATCCTCTTTCTACCAGTTTCTTCCTGTGAAGCCCTGGACAATGTACTAAACCTCTGTGGCTCAGGCCCTTCCCATACAAGATGGGTTTAATAATGAAATTTCTTAGAGCGATTGTTTATGTATTTATTTCTGTATTTTAGGGAAGGGTCTATAGGAGATCGGACTCATAGTGATCTATGTGTTTACAGCCTCCCAAGTGCTGGGATTACAGGCGCACACTACCATGTCCAATCTATTTTAGGGTGATTGTGAGAAAGAAGTAAGTGATACACACAACATCTGACACCTCAGGCACATGCAACAAATGCTAGCTACTGCTTCTGAGTGTGCTGAGGCACGTAGATAAACAGACCCTAAACTTTAAGGGCCAAGGCAGGAAAGCTAGCACTGACCACGAACTCCCAAATGGACATGCTAGCCAGTAATTTAATGAGGCTGCATGGTCAGCTCTCTGTGTGCGGTCCAGGGCTTTCCCATATTTCCTACTTAGTGTAGGCTGACTCTTGTAATTCATCATCTTCCCATTTGCATAATCCTAATGGAGGTTGTAGGCTTTTTAAGACAGAGAACGTGTTACACTGTTTTTCCAATTGTGAGTTACAACCCATCCTACTCTCCTCACATTCATTTAAAAAAGAAATGAAGGGATCTGTTTCAAAGGAATCAATCTGAATTATATTTCCTCAAATATTTATTGACTATAATATTTTAGTTAATCCTGACTAACATTTTAAACAAATAAAATTTTAAAATTAAAAATAGAGAGGGCCAGCCAAATAGCTCAGTGGACGAAAGCACCTGCAGGCAGGCACAGGGGCCGGGGGTTCGATCCCTGGGCCTGCCATTCTGGCCCTGCCCCCGGGGTACGCTGAGAAGGCAATTGAGACTGGGCATGGAGGTGCGTGCCTGTAATCCCAGCTCTTGGGAGTGTGTGAACAGGTGGATCGCTACGAGTCTGAGATAGTAGTGAGAACTTGAACCTGTACATCTTTTCCTAAAATACAAAAAAAAAAAAAATGTTAAAAAATAGAATAGACAATATCTATGAATATTATCTAGTCTTTCTTTTTTTTGGTAATGGGGATCAAACTCAGGACCTGTGCTTGCCAGGCAGGCGCTTATGTCACTCAACTATCTCCCCAACAGTCTCCAAAAAAATAGACGATATGGTATCAAAATGTGAAGCTCTTGGTGAGGGTAAGCATTACTTTTCACAAGTTACATACAACTGATCTTTAAATGTATTCCTCATGATGTGGTGCAGTCCAACATTTGGAAAAGCTTTGCTTCTGTATGTCACGTAGGCATCTCCTAACAAATGCTGCAATACCTCAGTCCACAGACACTTCCGTTTGCAAACAATTCAGTTTTCAAACCAATGCTTCCAAGTAATTTTGCTTCCATTCCCAAGCTCCACATTAGAAGACAAAGACAACCATAGCCCCTTGACCCACACAAACGAAAATGTAGCCATCCTCCCAAATTGTAAGCAAGTCAAAGTCTTGACCCACCGTGGCTCCTCACCCAGTGTGTCAGTTCACTGCTTTAATCCTGAACATAGCCCAATAAGCTAGTACTCCCAAACTTGTTTCGTGAAGAGTTACCAAGCGTCCTTTCCAGCATCTCAGCCCAAGGATGGCAGACCTTTCAGAGCTTTCAATGAAACACAGGCATCAATTGTCCTCCGAGAAGAAACGCCATGAACGACCCGCCCATTCTCCCTGCTGCTTACCTACGCTTACGTGATCGCGCCCCCCACACGCAGCGGGGCTAAGCACGGCATGCACGGCAGTGTGAGTCACTAACGTTCATTCACCATCACTGCCAGCACGCACTGACATGCCGAGCTGCCTGCGAAGGCAGTGGGGGTGCACCTACACTTAAGACGTAGTTCCTGCCCTACAAAGCTTACAGTGGGCTCGTATAAGAGCTGGGAAGGTGTGCTCTGAGGCCCAGAAGAGCTGAGGCACGCAAAAGGCCCTAACTCTGCAAATAAGATTCAGCTCTTGAGTAAGCTGCCTTTCAAAGATGTCCAGGATTCAAACGCAGTAAAACTTCCACGGTAACCAGTATTCCTTCTTGAATGATACTGATCAAATTCAGAAGAGGTGAGAATTCAAGATCAGGACAGGAAAAAACAAAAATAAGACAAATACCTCCAAAGGAGATATATATATATATATATATATATATATATATATATCCTTTGTATATATATTCGTACAACTCGCCCCCAGTCTCCAGGATCCCAGGTGTTGATGCTGGGCCTCCGGCTTACCGTGGGAACTTCTTGTAGGTCTCCTGCTGTGCTCTTGCCCTCTGAAAGTCAGCTCTGCACAGAACAGCCTGAGTGAGTGAGTTTAAACAGTGGTTGACTCATGTGATTTTTCTGCTCAAGGCCTCTAGCTGTCTCCTTTGCTGTGAAGATTTTAACCTGATAGGATCCCCTCTGTTGATTCTTAGAACTATTTCCTGCACAGCTGGGGTTCTGCTCAGCAAATCCTTGCCTTGGCCTGTGACTTAAAGAATTTTAATTATTTTGTCTTCCAGCAGATTGTTTTACCCACTATGGAAGTCAATATGTAGAATGCGCTAAAACTTAAAACTAGAAATAGCATTTGACCCCACTATTTCTCCTCTAAGGATCTTCAAGAGTTAAGTATATCACATTATAGGGAAACATTTCACTGAATATGATGGTCTCCATGTGTATCCATTTGCCTATGAAAGACTCAAGTCTATACTTCTTTATGGCAGAGTAGTACTCCCCTATGTATAAATAAATCTAAGGAAAGAACAGGAAGACATATAAAATCATATTCCTTATTTGATTCCTTATCTTATTAAAAAGATTTACAGTATCTGGGAAACAGTAATTGTTACAATTCACATACCTATATATTATCTTCTTAGGAAGGGAATAAAGGGTTTAGAGTGGAACAGACCAGGTTAAGCGCTGACATTATTGTTATTTAACGTAAGGCAAATCATTTTGGTTCCACAAACTTCAGTTTTCTCATCCATAAAATAATAATGATAATAGTGTTTACATCTTAGGTCCCTAGAAAGTCTTTTGAAGGAATATGTAAAAGCTTAGGTCTCGCCTACATCTCCTATGAAGAGCACGCTAAACTGAGCGGTACTGTTACTGTTCAGCATGCTGTTGTATTCATTTTTGAATTTATTTTAAACAGAATAGAAAAATAACAGATAAGACATTAGAAATGATACACAATTAAAAGAAAAACAAGGTGACAGGTTTTCAGTAGTGATTGTTATGTCGCACACTGCTGGCTTCCGTGTAGTTACCCGGACGATGAAATATAAGCATGGAAAATTGGTGAGAATAAAAATTTTAAGCTTTAATTGCTACCTTCCAAAAGCCAATAAAAATTGGTAGTACCATCATCTTCACTGTCCTGTGTATATCCATACATGACTTTTCAAATTGTCCTATTAATAACTCATATTTAAATTTTGAATTAAAGAGCTTATTAGAAATTATAAACCGTATTCATTGAGTAGACTTAAATAATAAAAATCTCACCTACTGAGTAACCTCATTGAGTCTATAATTTATTGATCTATTGAGTGATTAATTTATTGCTGGCATTCTGAAAGAGATAATTATTCAACTGGAGCCCTGACAGGAGCCACCTCTGACTCTCTACGAGCTGCTGGCATTCCACAAACTGTCCACGCATCCTGCCTCACAGTCCTACCTACGGCCCTGCCTGCCATACGTGAAGTGCTTACTCAAAGCACCAACATGAGCAATGGATCATAGGACGGAGCAATGTGGAGCTTTCGGGGCAGAAAGAGAGTTTCTGAAAGTTTCTCTTTTGAACTGTCCATCGATGACTTTTTGAGTTAATAAATACAAATAAGTTATTAAAAGTGAAGAACATCTCATGTAGTTCCTGCTTTTAAAATGTAGTTGGAGTGGGAGAAGTAACTAAATGTAACCAAATTATACAGGGCACTATAAGCTGTGCTGTTATGGATAACAGAAAATTGCTCAATAAGTCAAAAGAGGGGAAAAGTGGAAGAATTAGGATGACTGGCTTCTCCTTGGAAAACACACCGCTTGTACTATGGCTTAGAGGAAGAATAAAGCTTAGATGAGCATAGCCAGGCACAGAAGGCATCCCCATTGCCGGAAACAATTTTAGCAACTGCTTAGAGCCAGGGAGCGTGGAGTCTCTACAAAGAGAAATCCTACCGACTAAGTCTGGTGGAAATGAGTATGGTGAGTAGATAAATTCTAGTGTTTAGACATTCAATAAGTTGTTTTAATGTGAATTGATTCCCTCCAACCTAGTTTTATAACCTGGCTGCACAGATCCGAAAGAATATTTGATGGAGAGCAAGTGGTTTATAATCGCCAAACCCAGTATCCAATCCCAAGTCCACGTAACTTCAAAGTCTATGTATGATTCCTTTTTTTTTCTCAAAATAATTATAAAGAATTAAGATAAGTAAGTGATTTGGAAAGAGCCTGACTGAATAAAAAATATGGCATCTCTGACTCAGTGAATCCATTCATTTAGCAAGTATTGTATTTACCGAATACCTATTTTGTGTGTGGCATTGTTCTTCCTGTTGATGGTATGAAGTTGAAAAAAAAGCAAGCTCAAATTCCTGTCCTCACAGAGCTTATATGCTAGTGTATGTGCATGTATGGCTAGGCCAGTGATCGATTGTGTTTGCATCAAATACAGGTATTTTTAAAATTGGACTCAATTTGTAGAATTTTCTAATGAAAGCAACTCCAAAGCCTTACTGTTATTTGATATTCTTTAGTGAATTGATTCAACTCCTAAGCTGTTCTAAGAAACACTTTGCACAATCATTTCACATCATTATAATAGCTAAGAGTTCATACTACCCTAATTTACAATGAAGAAAATTGAATTCTATAGAAGGTAGCAGATTCCCTAATCATGCAGTACACGAGGAAGATGGACTCAGACGTAGAGTTTTCTAAATGCCAAGAACACATGGTTTAAAATCATTGTTATAGTTTTGCTAATGTCATTGTACTTACTCCCAAGGAATTTCAAAAATGAAAAAGCAGAATCCTTAAATTACCAGGCAGGTAGTTTTGCTGGAAAGAATAGAAAGCCAAGGTTCAGGAGACCCAAACTCTGACCCAAACCTACCTCTAACACAGATGAACAGAGAAACTGGCCATTTCCTCCTCTAGCTTAATTCTCTCATATGTGGTATTAGTCTAATGCTTGCAGTCATGTTTCAGGGGTTGTGGACTTGTGAGTATAAACATAGGTACATTTGCAGCACAGTGAAAGAAGGCAAATAGCAAGATAAGGGACACAAAATCCTTTAGAAAATTATCATCAATATCACTACTTCAGAGTTGTATGAGGAGACAAATGAGATGGACTTCCCATGTCTTCTCATCGAAGAGGCATTCTTCACTCATCAGAGGCAATTTTACATCAAAATGGACCTGCTCATCTACCTAACAGTCATGTGGCTTCTTTTTGTGTAAATCAAATCATATTAAATTGTTCTAATCATATCCAATAAAGTTAGAACAAATCCAAGCCAATAAGCTATGAATCTTCATTACTCAATGTGAAGCTAACAAGGAAACACAGCACATAATTAATACCCTATAATTAGAAGTTCTCAATTCTTTTTCTTCTGTGGAGAGCCCTTCTTCTAAAAAATAGGTAACAAAGGAACACAATTTTCAAAGACTTAAATTTGATGATTGCTCCATCAATTCAGTCATCTCAGCCTTGCCCAACTCCATACTCAATCCATTACAAACTATTTGCAGCTTCTCAAAGTGTTCTGAGCTTCAAGCTTTTGTCAGTGCCTCCACGCAGCTTGCCTTCCTCACTCCAGGATGCTTGGTGACACTCTGTTAGTTGTCAGTGTCCCACTGAAGGGTGACCTCAGTGAAACCATTCTTGATCAGCAGTAAATCTGGACTGTTTGTTTGGATATTATAATAACCTACTACATAGAAGTCCACTGCAGGTCCTATAGTAATTCCAAGCCCTGTTTATATGTCTCTGTCTTTTCCTAAACTGGAAATGCCCTAGAGCAACAACTATTTTCTATTAATCTTAGAATTCAAGATTAGCAGTAGTGCATAAATTTAGCATAACACATAAATTATAGTTGTCATCCGAAAGGCTTCAAGAGATGATTGAGTAAGTGGTGACCCAGGAGTCACTCATACATCTGTGTGTGTGTGTGTGTGTGTGTGTGTGTGTGTGTGTACATGCACACTGGTGGTCCAGATTTAATGACTTGATTGATTGCTACATGAAAAATTACAGTAGCTTAAATCATATCATTCTCAAAAAATCCTTTTGATCATAGTATTTTATAAAGGCTCAATTGACAAAACATACTAGGAAAAAAGGCTGTGACATTAATAGTTTATTCTGTACAGAAAAAAATGGGCAAGAGATGTTTCTATCCTTTGAATTTTAGTCACCTTAAAATTTTGGATTACCATAGCAGCAATCACATCAAATCATGCAAAGATCAAAAACTAGACACAGGAAGGGGAAACTTTATCAGAACCAAATAAGTAGCTCTGAGTAGAGTGGAAATAAAATAAAACACCTTAAAATATAAAAATAATGCAAATGTTAAAATTTTATGTGATGATGTATGACACCAATCTGGTAAAACATTAGACTGATTTAAACTGCAAACTCATTTACAAACCTTGCTATCTCAAAAGGAAAAGATAACCACAGCATAAAATAATAAGTAAAATAGTAAACTACATGAGTAATTATTGAAATGTTCTAAACATTTAAACCTGGAATGGATTGACTCACATTCAAGCAAGATTATATATGTGATACGTGGCAGCACATACGAGCTATGTCTTGCGGTCAATGTCTCAGAAGTATTTATATCTCAGGACAGATTAGTCAGGAACTGAGAATTCATTAATAAATCATCTGAACTTATATAAGGCATTGCTTGAAGACTTTCCATTCATTTACTTATGAATAAGTGAGAAAAATGAAGAGCTAAGACTATAAAGACAACTATTAGTAGTTAGAGTAGAGAGAGATTTCCCCAAGCTCACAGCAAAAGAATGAGAGACTGGGTTTTCTTGTATTTCTCAAATACAACAATAAAATATTAAGACAATTGTTAAGTCTTTGTCTAAATTGTTTATGGTGCTTCTTCTGAAGAAAGCCTTCCTCTCTTTTCAACAAACGAGGGGAAAAAACATGAACAATTCACTAATCTTTCTAAACAATGAGTATTATGCACATGATTCAGAAGGGGAGGTAGTGATAGTGAAATCCAAGCTCATCTGTGGCATACTCTCCCTGCTTTTAAATATGTTTCTATGTTATTAACTCCATATCTATGGAAGAAAAAGGACCACTCGAGGGTTTTTTTTTTTTTTTTTTTTTTTTTTTGATGGTACCAGGGATTGAACTCAGGAACCTGAGCTTGCTAGGCAAGCACTTATTCTACTGCGCTATCTCCCCGGCTCCTCGAGTTAATTTTTAAAGTAGTAAAAAGTCAATTTTATAGAACTCCACAACATTATCCACAGCCTGCTTCCTGGCTCTACTTATAAAAGAATTGGTCATCAGAACACAAATACTACCTGTTTGAAATTCAAATGGTAAACGAAAAGGCTTACAGGGGCACGAGCAACAGGGAGTTCTCCAGTGAAACTTGTAAACACACAAAAAATGAAACTTTAGTACCCAAACACATTAAACACTCCCCCAAGAAAATAAAAGAAGAAACACTCTACATTGATCTTTACTTTTAAGATCCCTGTTGTAGGTATTAAGTCATAAGTGCCTCTCAATATTTTTTCTCAAGCAATTGCTTTCCTTTTTCAACTTCCTTTAATAAGAAATACAAGCTCCAAATGTTAACTGAGGATGCAATTCACTTAAATTATGCAACTGGAATCCCACAGCTGGTCTAGCTGGCTCTGTGCTGAATGAACAGTGTCAGAAACCCTTTCCAATAAAAACGCCCTAGTTCATGACAAGGGGTAAATCTCCCAAACTTAGACTCAACTTTAGAAGCTCATTAGCTACACAGCAAGCAAATGTCAGTGGAGTGACAACCCCGGGGCAGCGGCGCCCCCGCAGCCCAAGCAACCAGCCCACCCAGGGCTACTGATTTGTACGATTAACATCGCCAATTTCCAATGATAATCACTTGTTTATCGGCACAGAATGGTCAGGTATCCCGCAGATCACATTCTAATGTCATTACAGCCCCTAGATTTAAAGCCCCGGCTCTTAAACAATTAAACTGCATGAACACAGGCAGCTTAGAGCACTTTTTGAAAGACAGACTGAATCCTAATTCAAAGCGTGCTCTGTAGCTTTTTGTTGTTGTTTTTGAACATCCGCTGGCTGCTCGTTCTGGCCTAGCTAAACAATTTTCATCTTTGCCTGCCCCCCGCCCCCCAAGAGTGAGCTTGAACCTGAATGGCAAACAGTTAAAGCTGAAGGTCACTTCCCAGCAGCGTTCAACGGGCTCCCCCAGCCCGGCTGCTCGGCAGCAATAAAACAAAGCCTTTGCAACCACCTGTAATAATCTGCCTGCTCAGCCAGCAATCCGAAAAGTCCTGGAGCTACACTAGGTAGACATTTTCTGCAGCTGGCTTAACATGTAGATTGTGCCCAATTGCCGCCTCGCCTCCTCTTACCTTCACGTTAGTCCGGAGTGCACAGTAACATGCAAAGAACATTGCAGTAAATAAGGAGCATATGGACCGGTGTTCAGCTTCTCAGCACAGCGCAAGCCCCACACACACGATCCTGGGCATGTGCTACTAAGGAGCATCCGTTCCCTCTGTCAGTTTGAAAATGCATTGATCTCTGTTTTCTCTGACTACAAAACGACATGTCTTGAAGGCACTGAGTGAGAGCTCAAAATCTCTTCATTGGCTATATATAGCCTTGTGCCCAGTAATTTCAATTAGCTGAGAATTCAGCGTCTGAAAGTTAAGACCTCAGTTGCTTTTCCTCCTAGCATTTTAAATCACTGGATTTA
>NDGM011100062.1:0-13345 GCA_002564305.1 Octomys mimax | reverse complement strand
CGGGGATTGAACTCAGGCCCTTGCACTTACCAGGTGCTTATTCCACTGAGCCATCTCCCCGGCCCCATGCCTGCCATTGTGAATGTATACTGAAAATATCTAAAAGACTCAGCAAGACTTTTTAAGTGTCTGTTGATGTTGTTTACATAGTGTTCTATATGTCTATGCCATAAGTTATTTCATTAGATAATTAAATGTATTCTTCAATACTGTATTTTTGGGGGGTGGGCAATTATAATTCCTTCATGATGTTGGCTTGAGTAGTGGCCCAAAAGGTACTAGAGAAAAAGCCTAGCATGTTGGGGTGTTCATAGAGAATAATAACAGATATAATAGGAAGTAGAATAACCAATCATGTGTCTTTCCTTTTGAGGGTTCACTGTACTTTTTTTTCCTCCAGTACTGGGGATTAAACCTCTAATTTTGCACTGAGCTAAGCTTTTTTAAAATTTTGAGTCAGGGTCACACTGTTTCCCTCACTGGGGTCCAACTTGTGACCCTCCTGCCTCATCCCCTACAGTGCTAAGATTACAAGCCTGTGCCATTACACTGGGCTTCACTGCACTTTCTTAATAAAAGCACTACTTTTGATGGATTTGCAAGAAGTAAGGAAAAGAATAGGAACACAGAGCAGTAACAAAAATAGAGATTGGAAGATCTTGTCATGATACAGATGGTATAATTTAGAAAAGAAAAAATAGTAATGTGGCTATCATTAACTTACATATATAGTGATTAATTTGGTACACTTGGAAATGAAATGAAAACATAAATAGAGTAGTACCATACATACAACCTGAAAAGAGAGACTTTGAATTTACTAATATCGAAACTATACCTGAAACTTCTTGAAATTCCTTCATGTCACTGTCATCACCAAACAAAGGCTCCTCCTCCTGTCACTAGAGATTCTGTTTCTCCGCCTGCACCTTTCAGAAGCAGCTTCCTCAGAAAGCTTACATGTTCGGCCTACACATGTGGCTACGGAGGTCGTAGTGTTAGTGTCAAACTTAAATCCACTTCTCGGTCATTGTGTTGCTAATCACTTGAGGGCTCCTTTGCTCAGTGTGGATAGAAATTGTGAATCAGCAAAGTGCAGCTCTGTTAATGTCTCCGGGCTCAGACTACCAGGGTCCTTGGCCCTCTGTGGCTCTGAGTACCAATAGTCCTCGGCTCCTAGTGTCACACCCTGGGGCCCTAGGTCATTGACTCTCTGCCATTGCTAGGTGAGGCTACCCATCAACATCAGTCAACACCAGTCATTGGCATTTGCCAGTGCTAGTTTCTGCTGCCACCATCAGTAAATGCTGGTTGCTCTGAGCCACCATGGTTCAAGAAGTAAGTGATGTCTATACTGGCAGGCCCAGCAGAGTGAAGCTTTACTTGAACAGAGCCTGGGCTGTAGCACAGGGTGGTCGGAATACAAAAGGAACACTTCTAGATCAACCTGGCAAATGTGAGAGCAGGGCCTCTTATATAATAGGAACAGGCCTGTGATTGGCCCAAATTTGAGCCTCATGATTGGCCCAAATTGGTCTCAACTCAAGTCCTCTGATTCAAACTTAATGACTGGCCTAAATCCAAGTCTACTATTTTGTTCAAATTCAACCCCGCAGCAGCAGGGTAGATATCACTCAGACTGAGCACAGGGTACAACTACAGCTGCAGTTGGCAACCAAACTCTTCGGCAACTGCTAGAGGAATAAGAGAAGAGTGAGGCCATTTCTAATCTGTCTCAGTTAGACTAGGTAGTGGTAACGAACCTATGCTCTTTGTATCACTGAAAGTTCTAAAAGGTGTACCATCACTGGACTAAGGAATGACGGGAAATTCTTTCAAGAGACTTAAATGTACACACAAACACATATACACCCAGCCACATGTATGTGAATACTCATGTACACTGGAGATTTTACTCTGCCCCTCTCAATGAGATGTGTGAGGTGATGAGGGTCTCTATAACCTTGTGAGAAGATCTATATTGTTAGCCCAGGCTGTTTCTGCTTCCTTTTGTAAAATTAGATTTTATTGGTGCATTTTAGATATATATTTATCAAAGAGAATTAGCACCTATATGTGATATAACTTGTTTTCCCCTTTGCCTACTCTTCTCCATCTCCTCCTTCCTTCTCAATTTACAAAACTTTGATTCCATGTTTTCCTTCTTTTCTCTCTCTCTCTTTTTTTTTTTTTTNAGTGCTTATTCCACTGAGCCATCTCCCTGGCCTCCTCTTTTCTCTCTCTCTCTTTTTTTTTTTTTGTCAGAACCGGGGATTGAACTCAGGCCCTTGAACTTTCCAGGCAAGCGCTTATTCTACTGAGCTATCTCCCCGGCCCCTTTTCTCTCTTTTTAAAAGAACCTTTTCTTTCTTTTTTTCTGCATTCCCCTTCCCATTTTAACATGTTCCTATTTCAAAATACATTTTTGTCCTTATTTACACTTTTGGTTTCTCACTCCACAGAAACAATGTGGTATTCACACATGTCTGATACATACTTTTATACTTTTGTTTTCTCACCCCACAGAAACAATGTAGTATTCACACATTCATGTCTGATTTAGTTCACTTAGGAGTACAGACTCAGGGTGCATCCATGTTCCTAGGAGTGGCTTCTGCTTTCTTACCTGATCAAAGTTGTACAGGGCAGCATGCAAATTGGCTAGCATTCCAGTGGGGGGCTCATTGGTAATCTTAATGGAATTTTCCAGGAGTCCTTGAGGGATGATGTGCTCGTCCGGCGTAGGTGCAGACTCGGCACTCATGAACACCCTGTAGTCTTCGTGGCTTCCTTGGCTGAATCCTTCAAGGAGTTTCTCCAAGGTTCCCAACCACTTGGCCACCAAGTGGACATTCTGCAAGAAATATGACTCATGGCTTCTGGGAAGTTTTTGTGTATTAGTCAAATTATATTTAGTATTACAACAATCTCGTGTGTATGTGTGTGTGTGTGTGTGTGTGTGTGTGATGAACACTCATAGAAGCACAATTTAAATTTTCCTTTATCATCAAATCAGGAAAAGAAAAAAAAAATCCAAAACAGAACCGAACACTAAGCACAGCCAATGCACCCAGTCACCACAGGTTGTAAGCCAGCATTTCCTCCCAGTGCGTGTGCCTACTAGGTATCTGTACCAAGGCACCACTCACTTAGAGTTGCCTAATATTTTTCTTTGTAATAGAGTAGTTCAAACTCAATGGATGAGCCATATTTTGGTTAGTTTAATAAAGTTTATAAACCAAAACCAGAGATGTACCTATCACCCGCTTCATTGTTTCTGGTGGAAACCACTTCTACATGAACTCCTACTCCTTAGCATACAGACTCAGAAGGACAGAAGTGACGACCTGCTGAAAAAGAAAGTAATCCCTCATCGTTAAGATGCTCGTATATTCCTAACATATTACTTTTCTTAAATCTGACAGCGGCCAAAAGTCATGAAACAAATAAACCACCAAATGCCACTGTCATCACTGTCCTTTGCTTTGCAGTCTTATGACATAGACGTTTGCTCCTGGAACGCTGACCACCCAGGCAGAGCCTGGCGGCTGGTGCAGGGGCGGAGGGTAAAACCTGCATCTCACCTGCTCTCCTGCTTTGGAGAAGTTCTAGATACAGTGATTGGAACATCACACCAAGGGAAATATAACTATTTTCAACAAAGAAAAGCATTTAAGATGATAACAGCTATAAAAAAAACAAAAAACCAAGAGTGTCAAGGCAAACAGGGAAGAAAATATAGTACTGTAGGTATTTTGTGAAATTTCACTTGTGAAAACACCTCTGCCAATTCAGTTTGCTCACATTATTAGGATTTGATTCTCATGGTAAATACTGAGCCCTGGTGGGTGTCACCAGGTGAACTAAATCTGCTTCAAAATTCATTGGTTGAAACATCCAGTACTTCGCAATGCTCCTATTTGGAGGTAGGCGCCTTTAAAGAGGTGATAAGGCTAAAGATGGTTAGATGAGATGAGGATGACACACGAAGACACAGAGAAACTGGTTACCTACTGGACAGTGGGAAAGGCCTCAGTAGAAACCAAGTCTGTGTCACCTTAACCTCAGACTCAGGCTTCCAAACCTCCAGAACCACAAAAAATTAAATTTTACTTTATTGATTAAACCACTCAGTATGCAATACTTAGTTCAGTGGCTCTGGAAATGAACCCAGGAAGTAAGGCCTCCTGACTTTGTTCTCCTGGGTTCTTGCTACTAGGCTGTTGTGAGACTAATTCTCACACTTACTTTTGACACTCACAAAAGTAAACAATAAAAATAATAAAATCTGTATAAGTTCAATCATGCCAACTCTCTCTTACGAACCACAACAGTACCTTACTTGAAACAAATGAAAACATATTCTAGGCAATTCCTTTGAAGTTAGGGACAGAAAAACCCCTAGGTGGAACATCATGGAACAGAGGCACACCCTGGAATCCAGCCTGGGAAACAGTCTTGAGAGATAAGGAGCCTTGTGATTGCTCCCTTGAGAGAACCTTTGATCTCACGGTGTTGCAAACCAAATGGCCTGATGCCTGGCACCGTGGCCGCAGCAGGTAGCACAGCTCCTAGGTGGCCCGAGAGTTGGCCTGGCTCTGTGATTTCCTAGGCTCTTGCTGGAATCCCTGCCTGGCTAAGGAGGGTATCCCAGAATACACTGGGATGAAGGATCACAGACTTGGGGAAGGTGTACAGGTGTATCTAATTCAAGGGAATGGTATAACTACTCAGGACTAGACTTAGAGTTGGTTGTGTAAGACACACATACACGTGCGTGCAAGCAATGTACACAATTCTCAATGTGCTTAATTTTTTTTCAAATTTCACTATCAATAAATCAACCCATAATTTTAATTTTAGCTACTGCTTTCATTTTACGCTGACGCTACAGCAACAGTATACCAAGCTCTACAAGCCTATTTGTTACCAAGCATGATCGAAATGTCCCAGTTAAAGCAAATCAGAACAATGGAATTCTTCCTAATAATGTTTAAAATGTTTTGAAGCTGTGGATGGTTTCTCCAAAGATTGAAGCCATCTTTACTGACACTCTTTTATCACCTATAGATACCTCCTGAATGCCCAAAGAAATACTAGGGCTCCACACACCGAAGAGGGAGCCTCCCCTCTCACACTGCCGAGCTTGTGGGGTCACACCCAGTGTTGTCTGAGGAAACATCATACTCACTTGCAATATGACCCAGTGTCCCCCTCTGGAAGCTTTCTCTAGCGCCATTTCTGCCACCGTTTCCTGACCTTGTCCTAAAGACACATTGTGGAACTTTCCTGAGTCAAATGTAAACCCAAGTCTTTTGCCTGTGGGGAAATACAGCACAGTGAGAGCAAATGTCAGAGGAGGCAAGGCGCAGGGAACCGGGGATTCTGTGCTCTACACGTCTGTGGTAACCACTGCCATCTTCAAGGTCACTCTCCTCAACTACCTGTCTTCAAGGTCACTCTCCTGAGCTCTCCGATCTAGGCTTCGTTTTTCCACAAGCAGCATTCTGAGCTCTCCACAGCTGCTGCCCTGAAAGCATTAGGAAAGCCTGTGGAAGTCAGTGCCTTTGGTTTTATGATAATGAAGCTTTTGACATTTTGATAGATGGCGGCATTGTTAGGGAGCTTTCTAAACTCCTGCAGGAGTAGCAAAGCATTTCCCTCACAAAAAGGAGCAACATGTGGTAGATACCACATCATTTTTTGAACAGGAGCAGTTCATTGGATAAACGCACAAGCTCTCACCTTGCGAGGCTGTGTTTAAATTGAGCACAGTCGGGTCACAGCTACATTAACCTAGTATTCCTGGTGTAGGCCATGGGGAATAGTAATCTAGAGCACAAAGCGACAGTGCCTTGCACAATTGAATAGACTTGCTCTAATGACCATTACTTAGTCACAGGGGGCACAAGATTACATGAGCACCGAGAAAATTGCCCTCTGGCCCTCATTTAGTCATAAGGTGGAACACAGCACAAAAGAAACTTGCATTACGCCACCCGGATGAATGTTCCGTTTGAACATTTCTTCAGACTCCAGTGTTATTAGTCTTACATTTTTTATACACTGGATCTAAAAAGATAACTATGACCCGAAAGGAAGGGCAGGTGGGGTGTGGGTGAAAGGGAGGGAGGAAGGGTGGGCCGGCAAGCCTCCTGGCCACTCACCGAGCATCTCCAGGTCTTTGAGGGCATCCACCCCTGGAGACAGGATGAAGAATACTGGGGTGGCTGGGCTGCTGTCTTCCAATGCTTTCCCTAAATCCAATCTGGTCCTCTCCACATACTTTGCACCCATTTTTTCCTCCACGAAATTTCTATGAGAAAAAGAATATGCAAAAAGCTCATCATGGATTTTGACCTCTAAAAGTGTCACCAGTTAGATAGGCTTAAACCACAGCCAGGGAAAGAATCACATGAGGTTCATTATACGGGGTGTCTTTTTAGGACGACACTATGAATCCACACAGATTCACCCAGGAGGTATAACAATGAAATCGCTCTCTCTGGAGAAAGTCAAAAGCAGAAGCTTACTCTGGGGGCTACTGAGACCCCCCTCTGAGAGCCATCAGCTGCCTGGCCTGTGGTATGGCTTTATATCCAAGTCCCCTGCCAGATCCCCCATTACTTATTAACAGTTCATTAGCCTTGCCACAGTGCAATTTTCCAGCCTGCTGAGCTTCTCATGAATATACAAATGCTTTTTGGGGTGTTTCTAACACAGGGAAGCTCAATTAAGCAGGGATTATTTTCCAGCAGCATCAGATTTAGCAGAAAGTAAGTACTACTAACAGAAGGAACTTGTAAGGTAGGGTTCGGCCGAGGCTTCCACAGAGGGGAAATTGGCTGAACTATCCAAAGCAGAGGAAAAAAATGGAGGCACATGAATATTACTGAAGAAAGAGATGCACAATAGGAAAGGAAGTTTGAACTCTTTGGTTGGTGAATTCACATTAGAGTGAGAGGTGTATGAATTAAACAGCATATTACCATTTAGAAGCCAAGAGGGCAAAGCAAGAGGATGCTGGAACTGGGGTGCAGATAAGGATTTCTGCTTTTAAATTGCATTAGTTGCAAAGTTATAGGACTATGAGTGGCTCCCAGAAAGGAATTCATTTTTTGCCTGACGTGCAAAATCTTTAGAGTCAAATGCTACCACTGAATAAAGACGATGGAAATTATACTTGGATAATAATGCATATTCCTGGCCTCTGAACTCTGCCCTTCCAGTTTCTGAATTGAGCTGTTTCGGCAGGTTGTGCTGAGTCTGCCAATAGACCAGCGGCACGCTGGTTAGTGCTCAGCATACTGTAACAGTGCAGTGATTAAAATGTTGGGATCTCAGCAGCCTCCTGACCTGCAGGGCAGGCACACACTCCCACCAGCCACTCCTAACCCTCTGTGATAATGTGCGTTTCCAACAATGCCAACTGTCCTACCTGAGAGCGTATGTCATCCTGTCAGGGCGCACTGCTCTCAAAATGATCAGCTTCTGTATTAAAGTTTTCTTCTTCCATTCTTGTGGTAACTTTTCTTTTTCTGGACACTCGGATTCTACCCACTTCCTCCACTGCTTGGCAGATCCTTCTACATCTCGGTCTAAGCCTTGAAATTCTTCCATAAGGGCAACTGCCTGTAATGCCATAGGGAGACAGGTGGGAATGCCATAAATAATAGTTGCCAGCAGGAGACTGACTTGTGAATGATTTGGTCCAATGTAAATAAACTGTGCTGGAGAGTCTTCTCTTTCCAGTTTGACTGGGTGTCTTTTCTGATTCTGCTTACATGGTGATCTTTATTTTTCTTAATTTTTAAAATTTATTTATTTATTTGGTACAGGGTCTCACCACACAGCTTGGACTCATAGTGATTCTCCTGTCTCAGCCTCTCCAGCTCTGGGATTACAGACCTGCACCACCATGCCTACTTTTGGTGGCTGGCTTGGCGTGGGGCTGGCATAGCATGCAGTACCGGGGATTGAACCCCCGTCTTTGCGCTTGCCAGGTGGGCACTGAGAGCATCAAGCTATCTCCTCAGCCCCTTACATGGTGATCTTTAAGGACAACTTCAATGGAGCGCCCCAGTTCTCTTGCCTGGGTGGGTTTGGTCAAGGAGAAGCACTGGCACAATACTGGGGAGCTAGAAAGAGGAAGGCCAGCTGTTTTCTCCCCTGCTGTTTCCTACTGTGGTATGGTGTGCTGTTAACAGTATGCCTCTCCAGTGCCACAGGTCCTGTAGGCGGGCTTTCTGCAGCAATCTGCCTTCTCAGTAGTGCCAGCAATTTTCCTGGTTGTCCTTTCCCCTTCCCGTTCCCTGGCTGACTTTCTTCTCCTTCTTGCTGATGCTGCAAAGACGCATCCTTCATTGGACTTTCTCATCCCCTCCTCAAACGTGTCATTTGTCTTCTGTCAAGATCCTGACTGACAACACATTTGATATTGAATTCATAACCTTAAATGATTTAAAAATACTTAATTTAAAAAATCTACCAGGCCTGCCATGCCGGTCCCACCCCCCAGGGCATGTTGAGAGGGCAAATGAGACCGGGCATGGTGGCGCACGCCTGTAATCCCAGCATTTAGGAGGCTGTAAACAGGCGGATCACTACAAGTCCAATATAGTAGTGAGACCCTGAACACCCTGTAGACTCTTCCCTAAAATACAAAAAACAGAAAACAAAACAAAACAAAAAATGAACTATATTTTAAAAAGTAAGGTGTAGTGTATTTTCAAAATGCATAGAAATGTTTTCTTCTTAGAACAAAGAACAAGGCAAAGCTTAGCCTACAGTGAGCAGCTTTCAGGAACTGCGCATTCTGGGAGAATCAACTCTATAAGAGTCTCCTAACCCTCTTGGAATAAGGATTGATAATAGGAATTAAAAAACGACTCTTACTTTTTTCTCTATAGTAGTCTGTTTTTCTTTAATGTTTTATAATGAAAATAAACTACTGTATTGATGTACAATTTTAAAATGGTTTAGAAAGGTAGAGAAATACAGTATAACAAAAAATAAAATGAAAAACTAGATTTAAGTAAATTGAAAAAAATTTGTTTATCTCACTTGACTTGGCAGACTATACATATAGTGATTTTATACCCACAGAGAGGGACTTTCCAATAAGAAACCAACCAATTCAATAAAACAAAGAACAATGAAAGAATGGTAACTTATAGAACATAGTGCTACAACTGAAAGTGTCCAATAGATTACTTGTATTTTTTAGACTACATTTTTTTTTTTTTTTTGTGGTACCAGGGACTGAATTCAGGACCCTGAGCTGGCCAGGCAGGCGCTTATTCTACTGAGCTATCTCCTCAGCCCTTAAACTACATTTCTACACTGCAGACATAATATCTGAAAAAGATTTAGAAGTCAAGAAACTATATTCTTTTTTTTTTTTTTTTTGGTGGAACTGGGGATTGAACTGAGGTTCTTGTACTTGCCAGGCAAGCACTTATTCTACTGAGCTATCTTCCTAGCCCCCAAAAACTATATTCTTATTATTTTAAGGTATTTGGTTGGTACAGGGTCTCATTAGGCATCTGGGACTCATAGTGATCCTCCTGTTTTCAGCCTCCCCAGCACTGGGATTACAGGCATACACCACTATGCCCGAACTCTGGTGGGCTCAGCCCGCCCTGGGGCTGGGGCTGGCATGACATGTGGTGCTGGGGCTCGAACCACAGTCTCTGCACTTGCCCAAGCTTGCCTAAGCAGGTGCTCTAGTCTGCTGAGCTATCTCACCGGCCCAAGAAACTATATTCTAAACGTACCTTAATAGCACTCCATGACTGAGTAGTTAAGAAGTCAATGGGACTCAAGTAAGTGCGTTCAACTGGGAAGCGAAGCAGGAAATCCAATTCAATGGGGTCGATCTCTTTCTTTCTCAACAAAATCTTGACAATACAAGAAAACAAAAAAACAGAAAAGGATTATTTGGTTTATACCGCAATCCCAACACAGGAAGTAGTCACCACGGAATAGACATGACTGAATAGACAGAACCACGCCTGCTAAGACTTGTGGCAGGCATCTATTCTATAATTGAAACAGAGAATCTTAGATTATGCCCATAAGCTCATAATTATGATTGGAAATAAACACGCCACTTTAGATGGCCCAATCACGGGAGTGATAATGGCCCACAGTACATCTTGGTGGGCACAAAGGAAATAGTCCTCATTTCCATGTGGCAACTGTAACACCTCACAGGTAAAATTTAAGCTTTATGCTATCTAAAAATACTAGATATTTTCAAAATGTTTTATGGATGGTGATATGCATCGAAACAATATTTTATTAGACAACTGTTTTTTAAAAAATTTATTTTAACTGAAGAGCTGATTTATGTAGATTACCAGAAATTGAGATACGTTATAATTTGTCTATAGTTTCTACTTTTAAGGGGAAGTTTTAGAAAGGGGTGTGTGTGTGTGTGTGTGTGTGTGTGTGCTGTATCATCATTCCTGGCTCTGTCTTGTTAATAAGCAGTATATATAAAGTCAAGTATTTAATTTTACAGTGTCTTGTTCCTGTTTATCACAGACGTCTTAAAACACCTACACTCATATATTAAGAAAACTCAATGGAATCTATGAATATCAAAACACATTGAAACAGGACTTGTAGCTGACCATTTTCTACAGCAGCATGGTTTCTGTGACCCTTTAGAAGACACAAATTAGGTAAGACATGGGTCTCTTGAACATTTGGGGTGACTGAAAAAAAATACAGCAACCTAGCTAATAAAAGGACAATGTGCTTATTTTCTCATAATGTCATGCTTAAATTTTTGTCTTATTTTTTCTTTTTCTTGTCATGGGTATCTCTATTTAAAATCTTTTCTAGAAGCCCACATGAAAAAGTATAAAGGAAGCAGGTCTCACTGAAGCCTAGATGGGCCATGAAGCCTAGATGGAACCCTCTTCCCCCACTCATTCATTCTTTAAAAAATTATTTCATGTTGAACTGACATAGAAAGGGGGAAGGCAAAAGGAGATAATAGGTAAATATGCTTCTGGGGCAAAATGTGATGCTTTGATATATGGTGGAAATATTAAATCAATATAACTAACTTAAGTATCACCTTATATCCTAGTCAATTTTTGTGGTGAGATAATTTATTTATCAGAACTGGAGATTGAACTCAGGCCCTTGTGCTTGCCAGGCAAGCACTTATTCTACTGAGTTATCTCCCTGGTCCTGGTGAGAATATTTAAAGTCTACTTTGTCAGCAATTTGGCAATATACAGTGATACTAACTACATACAACAAAATGCCTTTTAGCCTCCAAAAATAAAGACTTTGTGTCCCTTGCAACAATTTGAATACACCCATGTGCCATGTTTAAAATTGTTTTGCTGTATTTTTTATTGGTATGTTTATATTCACTTTGAGGCATATATATATATATATATATATATATATATATATAATCTTAATCATTTTGTATCCTGCTCCCCTTTTCTCCCTTACTGTGCTTTAAAAGGACTCTGAGAAGGTCCTAGAATCACTTAGATCTGGACTCATACTAATGTACATGAACCTTCTGGCAGGCCCTGAAAGTTACTTTTCTGTGATACTGGGGATTGAACTGAGGGCATTATGCATGCTAGGAAAGGGCTCTATGACTGAACTACACCACCAGTCCCCTTCAGTTATTTGTGATTAAAAGGTTTTTTTTTTAATAAGTCATCCAGGCTGGCTTTGAACTTGTAGCCTCCTTCTCAGCTTTACCAGCAGAGGAGTGTGCCCCATAGACCTGGCTCTGGGAGGTTGTTTATAGGACTGAGGGAGGTAATGAGGTTTTATAGATGTTTTTCAGAGTGATGGTGTCCTGGGAGCTCAATGTGCGTACTCACTGAGGTCAGGCCACATGAGCTAGGGGAAGTTTCCCACATGCTCAAGTTCCCTGTGGAATCTTACACTCCTTATACCACTAAAGCATTCAAAAACTATCTCTGTCTTCCTTCAGCAGAATTTGAAATTCATGGTAAGGAGAAGTGCCTGCCTGTGGTTCTGGGGACATTTTCAAGGAACCAGTCTGCTCACCTGAAAAGCCATCTGGGACAGGAAGGTGAGCTTGTCCTTCTCAAACAGCGCTTGGCTGGTGTACAGGAAGATGGTGTGTGTGAGGCTCTCTGTCAGGATAGAGATGCGCCCCTGCGTGTCCTCCACCCTGTCCGCCTGCTCGATCGCTCTGTGAAACAGCATGTTGAAAGCCTGGGGAGCATAGCAAGATCATTAAAGGTTGTCAGCTGGTGCCCGGATGCATAGTTGGCCTCAAATACACAGGGCTACATATAAGGTTTGTCTAGGGGACAGCAAACAAGGGAGGATTTTCAGGAAGATTAAGTTGTTCCTTGAGACAGTTCCTGGCACACAGTCCTGGCTTATTAAATGTCTGCTGCCACGACTGCTACTAACACCACCCCACAGAATCCTGGTGTGCTTTTTTAAAAATTGCTTTCAAAAAATTTTAACTACATTAAAATGCATGTAACATAAAACTTACCATCTGAACGACTCGAAATGTACAGGTCTGCAGTGTTAAGTACATGAACGTGTTGCACGAGCGACCTCCAGCGCATCTGCACTCTAGGAACTCCAGACTCTGTGCTCACAAGTGACAACCATTCCCACCTCTCTTCCGCCGTCCTACTACGCCATGTTCTACATCCATGAGCTGTGAGTTTGACTACTCTAGGTAGCTTGTGTGAGTGGAGCCAGACAGCAGTGTGTGTGTGTGTGTGTGTGTGTGTGTGACTGGCTTATTTCACTCAGGATAATGTTCTCCAGGTAATTTCCTCTCTTCCATATCCCTCTAGCTGTCCCAAATCCAACCACACCGTGTTTGTCAGGATTTTTGCACATTAGTTTTGTCCAAGTAGCGGAGCTGCTACTTAAGCTTAACTCTGTCGCTGTTCATAGTCACAGCCCATCCACCTCTAAGAGCTTGTGCTAGGGCTTCAGGTCACTTCTTCACACAGACCGCAATCCTGAATCCCAGCCACGTGGCCTGGGCGGCTCTGTCTGTGGAGTCCTTCCTCCTCCTGGGATCTGGCTCTTGATTCCTTCTCTCTCATACACATCCACATATGTTCATTCCCACCCTGGAATCCGCAAACTTCTTCACATCTCAAATGTCCCGGCCTACCCCAGACCCTCAAATTCTTGTTTTATGATCAGGCATCAACTAAAATGTCACTTCCTCTGGGGGCCCTTCCCCAAGTCCACCCAAAGCAGCACCTCCATCTCCATTAGTGTACTTCCCATTTCATAAACCACACCCAGACACATAATAATCAAGATCCCAGAAATTCAGCATAGGAACAGTATACTA
>NDGM011100049.1:0-13695 GCA_002564305.1 Octomys mimax | reverse complement strand
CTTTGCCAAGCTTGTTCCAAGTAGGTGCTTTAGACCACTGAGCCATCTCGCCAGCCCTCAGGGAATTTATAATAATTGATGAACTTACATTTATGCATTATTAATGACTAAAGTCCATTGCTTGCATGAGGGTTCAATATTTGTGTTTTAAATTCTACCATTTTGAAAAATGCTCTATAACACATGTGTGCCCTCACATTATCACCCAGAATAATCTCACTGTTCTAAAAGTTCTACATTCCACCTACTAGCCTTAGCACCCCCAACCACCCACCTACCACTTATTCTTTTCAATTTCCTCATAATTTTGTTTTGTCCTGAATGTTACATAGTTAGGAACACATAGCATGTAGACTTCTCAGATTGATTTCTTTCACTTAGCCATGTATGTTTAGGAGTTCTTTATGTGTTTTTGTGGCTAGGGAACTCATTTATTTTTACTTACAATAAATATAATATTTCATGAGTGTATAGTAATTGGTGAACTCATGTACTGCAAGACACTATAGTTGCTCCTAATTTTGGGGAATTATTAACAAAATTGTTATGAATACTCATGTGCAAGTTCTTGTGTGGGCCTAATTCTTCAGCTCTTTGACTTAAAATTAAGGAGCACAATCATTGGATCATATGATAAGACTATATCTAATTTTTCATAAAGCTGCCAATCTATTTCCAAAGTGACTGAACCATTTTATAGTCCCCTCAGTACTGGATGAAATTTCCTGCTGCTCCACATCCTCACCAGCATTTGGGGTGGTAGTGTTTCAGTCATGGCCATTGTTCTGGATAGGTCATGTCTCATTTTAATTTGGAATATTTTACTGGCATATGATGTTGAATGACTTTTCATATATGGAGCTTTCCAGAAACTGTATACTTGTGTCAGGAATAGAAAAAAGTTGTATAAAGATTTTAATACTAAGTTGATTGGGGCATTAGGAGATTAATACAAGTTATCTCTGACCTCTAAAATGACAAGAGGCGCTCAAAGTGGTTGCCGTTAGCTTCAGACAATTATTTCTATGGTGAACTGCTGAAGAGTGTGCGCATGTTTTGGTGTATTCTGTATTTACATGCCATTGATTCGACTTTAGATGTTGTCTACTGAGAACTTCTGCCTACTTTTTGTTGTTTGCTGCTGCTGAATTTTAAGTATTTTTTTGTATAATTTTAAATGCTGACATTTCATGCAATGCTATTTTTCAAAGATTTATACCTGGCACGTGGGTTTCTTTAGACTCTTATAACTATGTCTGTTTTCAATATTAACCAAGTGTACTTGTCAGTTCTTTTCATTTATAGTGTGTGGTTTTGTTGTTATGAAAATTATTTTAAAGAAACAAAGTTTACCTGGATATTCTGCCCTCTTGTCTTAAGGGAGTTTTAGTTTTAGTTTTTTTATTTAGCATTTACATACAATTTTTGTTCTTTTTGAACACACTGTGTTTTGACATGAAAATATACTGACACTGTCTTAATACTTCATTCACAGGAAAGCCTAAGTTAGTTGAGAGAACATTCATCACCGGGGTAAGAGCAGAATAAGAGTCTAGTTTCAAATTGGGAAACTAAGTGTCAGTTAAGTTTCTTTGTATCAGTTACGTTATATGTAAATAAGGATGGTGCATGTTCAGTTCATTCACATGTACCTTTCTAAAATGTGTTTGAACAAGATTGAGCTCAATCTCCTTAAAAAATCTTAGCAATGTTAAAAGAGCAATTAGAAAATGAGTAGTTGTTCATTTGTGGGATTTCTGAACTTCTTTGCTAGAATTCTTTTTCACCTCATATTCAGGTAGCCAAAACAATTAGGAACATTCATTCGTAGGAAGGCAAGGACATGACTGATATAGTTTGGCAGCTAACCTGCATGTAACAAAGATCGTACACCTGTGACCATTGTTGAGGACAAAGATAAAATAAGAGGATCAAGTCATAACGTCCTCATCTCCTGGAGTCCACGTTTATGTCTGACTGCTTTTGAATCACAAGATTATACAGATATAATGACTAAGATGTTTTTGAACGTAATTGGTGAAACAAAAAAATTCAAGCAGCTTTTACATAATAATTCACCTATTTTATCAGCTTGCGGAATAGAAATCTTCAACTTATGCACTGGGGAAAGTTTTTCCAGACTTTTACTTAACAGACATATTTAAATCCTAAATGATTGATTGCATTGTTATTCAGATGCATTAACCTAATTAGAAATTCTGGTTCCCCATCAGTATTTGAGAGAGGAAATTTTCAAACTTTTAAAAGTTAAACTGATGGGCTGGAGAGATAGCTTGGTGGTCTAAGTGCCTGCCTGACAAGCGGAAGAACCCGGGTTCGATCCCTGTACTGCACGTTGTGCTGGCCCCATGCTGTGCCAGTCATCAGAACCAGGCATACAGGTGTATGCTTGTAATCCCAGTGCTGGGGAGGCTGAGATAGGAGGATCACTATGAGTCTGAGTTGCATAGTGAGACCTTGTACCAAATAATTCAATAAATAAATCTAAAAGGAAAAGTTAAACTGAGATATTTTAGACTCAAAAATAGAAAAAAAATCACTGAGACTGAGATGAGTTATGAAGTAAACTAGCGAAGAGATTGTGCAGATATAAAGATAATCCTTGTCTTTTGAGTGTATGGTATCTTAAGCATGACTAAGTACATACAACAAACTCCATAGTCAGAATAAATAAATTGATTTATCTTTCTTTTCTCTTCCTTTTTCTTTTTAGTCTTCTTTTAAATTTCCCTATTCATTTCTTTGCTCTCTTTCTTCATTTTTTTCTCCTGTTATTCTTCCCCAAACCAGAAATAATTCATTCTCTTTCTTCCACACAAACATACCCTAAGTGTGTTATATGTAGGTTGAATAATTTTGTCAGCCAAAGTTTGGACTGTGTAAACTACAAATATTCATGTAGTGCTATAGTCATATGTGTTAATACAGACATGGGGCTCATCTTTTTAAATATTCCATCTATTATTTAATTCTATGAGTTATTTTCTTGGCAGGAAATAGGACTAATTACCCCATCCACAGTCATAATAGTAGTACAGTGAATATTTAGTCTTTTTAGTCTTGTATTTTAATTTAACTAAGACCTTCTTAAACTGGACTGTCCTTTTGGTTGTAGCCACCCAAGGACACAAATTTTGAAAATGTCCAGAACAATTGTTTAAACAATACTTAAATGAGGTTCGGTCATGAGAATTCACTACCTTAGCTATTTCAATATTTGAGTAAGGATAGTATCAAAGCATACAGGATTGCAATGCATCCATCACAGTGAAGAGCATGCTTAAAAAAATGGCAGTGTACTTCTCAGACTGGCCAAGGATGGCAAAATGTTCACTCTACAATGAGGAGATAGAATGTTCATGGCATACCTTATTAGGATCAATGTCACATTTTAGAGGCCACATGGGCTAGCTTCCCTACACGGAAGCTATTGCAGATTTCCTGCCCTTGCCCCCACCCCAAATATTCCTGCATTCACAAGCACAGTCACTGCTGCTAGTCCTGGCTGGGTCTGTGCAGCACCCACAAAAAAGGCAGTATAGGATAGAGGCTAATGAAAGAGCCACACCCCACCCTTCTGCTCTAATATAATTTAAGCAAAGTCAAGAGGAGATTCTGAAGAAGACTTGTTTTCATTTTGTAAAGGTCCTATGCACAGTCATGTTTTAACAAGATTCCCAATTTGCATTATGAAAAGCTGGCAGACTTTCTTTTGTAAGGTGATTTACTACACTTGCCCTTTTGGTAACATTACTACATGTTTGTATTGAAGCATATTATTAAATGAATAAATGGCAGGGGAACACAATATTAGATTAAAGAAAATGTTGGACTTTCAAATGGCAAGCAAACGTGTTGAAAAGTCTTACTATTTAAATGTGGCTCTGTGGACCTTTGGTATACTATAAAGGGTGGGAGAGAAAACCTGTGAAGCCCAGATAGGAAATTTCATTATGTGATATACATGGCCCTCACAAACAAGTTATAAAAATACAGCACAAGTTTTCCCATCTGGTTCAAAGTTACTTCTAATATTTCAGTATATTTTGATCCATTAAGAAATGTTATTGATAAGAATGGCCTTGGTAACCATGACCTTCTAGAAAACAATCCTGCTACTTCCATTGTCCTGATGCCTCCCAAACACGTGAGTTTAGGTCTTCACACTCATCTTGTCCAAACTGTCATTGCAACCCACACAGTGAAATCTTCCTTCGGAGGTAATGGTGGAGCACTGTGTAATTAGCAAATAAGAACAGGAATAATGCTAAGGGCTTCCCTCTGAGTCTTCTTGGCTATTTGCCCTTTTCTGAATGGTGGCTGATAGAAAATCAGGGCTCAACTTTATGCCGATTTTGTGCCCCAGTTAACAGTGCTAATTGGGGCACACAAGTGAATTGCACTCTGCCCTGTGGAAATTTTCAGTTAGTCAACTAAATCAGAAAATCATTGAGGGCATTAATCCACCCATAGTCACTCCTGATTTAGGTGCAAAATCCATGATCCCTCCAGGAAGGACAAAGTTCACACGTGGTATCTCAATGATCGGTTGGGGTTTGATTTTTTTGTTTGTTTGTTCCTATTTAATTTTTATTAGCTGAGTTTCCAAATTAGTGTATGTGCTTTTGAAAGTTTGAACCACTAGGTCATTTTAGTAGGAACAAACAGTTGAAGTATTATTAAAATAGACAGAAGTAAAGGTCATTTGATCTCTCTCACACTTGGAAGACACAGATTTCCTGAGGGGAAATAAAGGGCTTTTTACACACAATGAGCATAAATATACCAATAAATGTAATGATAAATGTTACATATTTCATAGGTCAAGTTTTAGTGTAGATACAATTATTTTTTTTTTAATCTTAAACTGTTGTCTAAGCTGCTTTGATGCACATGCCTGAAAGACTGAGGCACGAGGATGGCCACAAGTTGAAGGTCAGCCTGAGCTACATAATGAGTTCAAGGTCAGCCTGAGCCATATAGTGAGAGCCTGTATCAAAAACCAAGTGAATGTACAACAAGAACAATAACAACAACAGCAAACAGCTAACCAAATAAGTGACTGTTGTGTTAGTTGATGTATCCCCTGTTCAGGAAATATTTTTGAATGAATGAATGGGCAAACACATGATACCTTGGGAAATTTAACTAAAAAAAATCTGTATCATCTTGATAAGTTTATGTTTTAAAATTACATTTGTGATGCATCTGGTGTGATGTCAGCAGGACGTGGAAGACCTACTTCCTTGGCGGGGTGTTTTAGTATCTCTGACAGAAGTCATGCTCTCAAAATACTATTTTTACTTTTCCAGAATATTATAAGATTTTGCTACATTGTACTCCAAAACAACTGCTCCAGGTAAAAGTTTAAGTTAAAATGAATTCAAAGACAAATAATTATCTAAAATTGGAATTTTTCACTCAGAATCAATGTCCTTAAAATTTTATCCTTTAATAGAATATATCATTTCTTTGACATTTTGTGAGTAAAACTTATAGCTGTAAAACAATTAGATGCTTAAGAAGATTGATGTTGACATGAATCTTTGCTACAATAAAGTTATATTAGTCTTTTATGATTATGAAATTTAAATAATTAAACTGACCCGTTTATGTTTAACAATGAAGTGGGAAATTAAATTTTTCAGAAAACTTTACATCTGTGTGTACAAGGGCGTAGTTATAGTGTTGCCAAAAGCAATATCACTGTTACATATCTTGAATAAAAGTCTCTCCTATTGATTCTGTCTGCTTTCTACCACTCAGATTGTCTTTTTCTATAACTTTGCTGGCTATTTTCTTCTTCTCATTCTTTCCCTAGATTGTTATTCTCTTTCCCTTGAAGGATTCATACACTGTCATCATAATTTTCTCTTTTAATTCCAGTTATCAAATTCTGAATTACTATGTCCAAATAAATATCCCAACATCATCTGTAGATCAACAAATATTATTCTTTCCATATTTTTCTCCCTCCCTGTATTAATTTTACTTTCTTTCCTATAGCTCATCTTTGGTCTGAATACCATTGCTCCTTCCTTTACTTTGTCCCTCACTATTGGGAACATTTGCCAATCTTGTTCAATTCTTCTCACCCCATCTCAAGTACATTAGCTCCTGTGCCTCCATTTCCCTTATTCTCAGCTATAAACTAATTATCCTGGTTTAACAATGGATTCTAGCATATTCTTTTCCTGCTGTTATTTTATCCTCTGTATTAATTTCACATCAAGTTAGATTTCTCTGGGTTTTACTTAGACATTTGTAATATTGTGTTGCATTTTGTTGCATTACTGACTTTGACCTGCAAGCATATACATATATTTTTTTTTCCAAAGTATCACTAGGTCCTCCATACCACAGAATTCCCTGCTTTTCCTGCCCTGTGACTCACACCTTTTCTCTAAATGAAGCTTCAGTGTGATTGAATGGATGTTCCTTAAAGCAATGAATTCTGAAATTTTACCATTTTTTTTTAATTCCTCCTTAAAGTCTATGGTGTAACACAATCTTACTCTTTCTTGGGATAGATAGAAAAAATGTCTTTTTTCACTCTGCTTGATTAAGATATTTTCAGGGATTAAAAAATAGGAGAGCATGAAGAAAGAAACTTTTCATGGTTCTCACTGTTGATGAAGTTGTTAATACATGACAGTAATGGGACAGCTCAGATTATGAAGAAACAGATATTGTTCATAAAGACATTAAAAATCCTTTGATTTTAACTTAAGATACCTTGGTTACAATCAGACCTTACTCACCTTATCCTTTCATCCTACTGATAGTTAATGTTTCTGAATACTTTTAAAAATAGCACTGTCTGTTCAGTGTGTTCGAATGCCTACACTTGTATGCACAGACACTACAGAATATGTAATGATTTTTCTTCTTTCCATTTTCGTTAGATCACTTACCAAAGAATCCAGTTTAGATCACATGATATGATACAGTTTTAATGACAGTGTAGCAAGTCTAAGGGTTCACAGAAAAAGAAAATTTCTACACATAGAAAAAGGCCATAGACAGTCCTTGGGTAGGCAGAAGCAGAGTTGTACAAGTGTTATAATTAAGCGAATGACAGCTACTTTCTCACAGTTAGGTAACAGGTAGATTGCATTTGTCATATGCTGTCTTGTACTTGTATAGATGGATTTCTCTAAAATTATATTATAATTGGATTAAGAACAGAAACTGAACTTTGTATGCCAATGAGTTTGAACAATGATTGGATATAGAAACTATTTATTAAATATTTACTGAAAAAATGAAGAGATCCACTTGTGAAATTAAAATGGCTTTTGTTTTTGCTTTATTCCTTTAAGGGACAATTGTGTTATAGCTGGTTGAAACCAGGATCTGAAACCAGATATGCTGTAATCAAATCCCTGTCATTTACTCTCTTTGAGAACTGTACGAAACCCTGGATTTCATGGTGCTAAGGAAACTGATAAATAACAATGGTTGGAAAAGCCTGTGCTCAAACTCACTTTTTTCCCTTATGACATTTAGGAATACTTTTCACTATCATAAGGGATAAAACTCTTTTATAAATGATCACATAACAATTTCACCAGGGTTGTGTACAGTGTAAAGCTTAGTCCTCTCACCCAAAACTTAACAGAATTTCATTAATGCCTTTAACTTTATAACCAAAATTTTCATTATGGCCATCAAAGCTTTCTGACTAGTCTTGGTAGATTGCCTAAGTGGAAATTCTAACTGCCAATTACCATGATGGCTTTGGAAATATTTTTAATCTTTCATTACTCCCTCTAATGTTATGTATGAATAAAATACTACCTACACAGTAGATTACCTCTATAATGAATAGTTTTGATTTATTTAACAACCTTATGTGCATGCATAGCATATACTAAATATCCAGTCCAGGTGAACCATTTTTATTCATGTAAATATTTGTTTATCACACATGGCTCTTGGTAGAGTGCAGCATAAAGAGAGGAAACACAGTTTTCTATAGCTGTGAATGTGTGTAAGTGTCTTCTTTATATACAGTATTCGAATCACATGACAAACTTAATAAATGTTAATCAAATGAAATAAGCATGTGTTGAGGACGGCATGAAACCCTGGATTTCATGGTGCTAAGGAAACTGATAAATACAATGATTGTAAAATCCTGTGCTCAAATTTCAAATTTTAGAATCTTATGTGTTCAAATATTTTATCTTGTCTATCTGGTAACTGTTATGTCCTACAAAGATATCGTCAGTGTCAATAGCATATGCTTACTGAATACTACATGTGTGTGTGTTGTATTCAGCTATATACTTGATACGGACAATTTCTATGATCTGATGATCTTCAGTATGCTTTAATATAGTTGAAAATAAAGGATACAGAGAGAAAAAAAAAGCCATTGTATACTCACAGAAACACCACGGACTTCAAGTTCACCAGGGGAAACTCCATGGGGAAGCTGTTAATGAAGTAAGTCACTAGGAAAAGACAAGCCTTAGGAGATACAGAGGGGGATGGGACAGCGTGCCATTGGGGTTGTCATGACCATACAGAGGGATGAAAATCAAACAGATTTTTCAAAGTATGATGTCTTATTGCTTAAGATTACATGGTCTTAAATTGGCATTTTCTTAGACTGTGGGGTTCAGGACAGATTACACATGCAGACAGTGAAATTTGAGTCCAACTAGAATAATGCTTCAAATGTCAGAAAATATGAATAATGTTAAGAAAGTAGATTTTTGTTGGAATAAAATTTTATAAAAATAGACTGAAATGGTGCCCTAGGTAGTAACTGTGACTATTAAGCCGAAATTAAAGCTGAATGTTGATGTCTAAAAATAGTAACTATGTATTTGTGTGTTAGTTGGATAACAGTGATATTTAATGTCATAACATCAAAGAACATAGAAACTATACTTGAAGAACAAGGGGTGAAACTAAAGAAATCAAGAAGAAATTCAGGAAAGGCTATTTTTAATCATAGAAACCAAGAAGGGAAGTACTTTTTGAAATTTAGCATTTTTTAAAGACTTAAATAGTGTTTTTATTTATTTATTTATTTATTTTTTCTGTATTTTAGAGAAGGGTCTACAGGGTGTTCAGGGTCTCACTACTGGATCAGACTCGTAGTGATCCACCTGTTTACAGCCTCCCAAGTGCTGGGATTACAGGCCTGCACCACCAGGCAATCTCAACTGCTGTCTCAGCATGCCCCAGGGGTGGGGCCAGGACAGAGGACTAGGGATTGAATCCCCAGTCCCTGTGCCTGTTTGCAGGTGCCTTAATCTGCTGAGCTGTTTGGCCAGCCCTTAAATAGTATTTTTAATAATTTAGAAATGTTGAGAATTTTTTAAATTAAAAAATATTGAATTTAGGATCAGGAGTTAATTGATGACATGAAAGAAAATGATTTCATTAGAATGGAGTATGAGTTAATTATGGTAGACACTGAAGTAAGTCTTGAAGGACTACAATAGGTTATATTCAATTGTTTCAGTTAAAAATGAATAAACTTTATGGTAAACCAGGATTACCACATGGGTTGCTAGAGTAAATATCAAAGACGGAAATAATATAAGCATAGTGTTCAGTATTCAGAATCTATTACTCTCTAAGTTTCCACTGAATGTTAGTGCCAGGAAACTTTGAAAGAAAGACTGAAAGGCTGATCAGATAGTTCAGCGAACTAAAGTGCCTGCTTAGGCAAACTCAGGAACTGGGGTTTGATCCTCAGCATCCGTTGCAACTCTGCCCAAATGTGCTCTGAGAGGACAACTGAGACTGGGTGTGGTGATGTACACTTGTAATTCCAGTGCTTGGGAGGCTGAAAACAAGAGGATCACTAGGAGTCTGATCTGTGGAGTGAGACCCTTAGACCCTGTACTTAATTCATTAAAAAAAGAAAGAAAAGGAAAATAAAAAAAGTGATTGCGAAGAGATGGTGACAATTGTGAACTTAAAATATCCTAGTGTTTATTTATAATCTACCCTTTAGATTATTAATTAATGTTTTAAAAATGGATTTAAATTTTATTCTTCTGTAAAATGGTAAGGGAATTTTGTATTTTTAACAATCCATTATCCATTTGTATTAACTACATTTTTTTCTGTTGTATTGCTCAGTAGTCTATGTAAGGCAACCATTTACAGTTTAGACTTTTGAAGGTGACCTTGTTTTTGTATTTTCAGAGCGGTTTTTAATGAGAAAGCAAAGTATTTGTGTGATAACTTCTACTTAAGAAGGAATGGCAAATTAAGCTTTATAATTTTTTTGGAACCATAATCAAGTGCCATTGGCAACATGAGCACATTCTTGAAGTTACATTTCTCATAAGAAAATCCTGGAAACTTTCAGTATACCATGTCCAGTACTCCTGTATTCTGATTCTTTGTCTGTTTAGTTTTCATTTGCTGTCACAGAGGAAGCCCACTAGATGGTGATAAACCACAAGCTATGTATACTTCAATTTTCTTAGAAAAAAAAAAAAAGGAAAAAGAAAAAGAAAGAAAAGACTCAAAGGCATGCTCTGGAAGATTTTGGAGGTTATATCTTGCTAATTTTTGTTAAAAGGAGAAGCAAGACAAATAAAGTAGAACACTACTATTCATAGAACTTCATTGTAGTTATAAAGTAGAATACCTTTTGGCCCTGTACCATTTTCCAACGAGCAGCTTTCAAAATTAAGCTGTTTTGTCAGGATAAATATCAAGGAAAATGATTATGAATTATTGTGGTAAGCTTTAATACAGATCAGAAAGTAAATTAATCCAACTTCATCGGACTCATCATGTCATTTTCTTCAGATACAAATGAAGAGTAAACAATGCTTTGGCAATTTTCAGGTTAATCATGTAGAACTGATTATTCAAGAAGAATGCTATTAACATTTAGTCAATTTATACCCTACAATATGACAAATTAAAATTAATGTTGCTGTTTTTAAGATCTCAAATGGCCCATGATTTTAAGAAAAATGAGACCTGTAATATCAAAGTGCTAGTGTAGTTTCTGGGCCCAGTGAATCTAGTTGTGACATCTCTAATACCCATGTAAATGTCTAAGAAAATAATACAAATAATGAAGCAAATATAGCTCTGACTGAGGCAGCATCTGTCCTGAAGCAGGTTGTCTTTTGAAGTGCAACCTTGAGTAATAATCAATTGTCAATGATTCCCTCTGGAGTAGAAACGGTTAAATTTGCCAATAGCTTATTAACAGAAAAGGCTTTGTTTTTAGATTGACTATATTCCCCCGATGAAACTCTATTTGATAATTTTTTAATGTTTATAATCAGTTGTTCCCTTTAGTATTCATTTAATTAGCTCATTTCAATACACTTCCTTGATGGCATGTGTATGTAAATATATTTTTAAATCATTCCCTTTATTTCCAAAGTAATTGGTATAAAGAAAATATATAACTATTAACTTTTTAATTGGGTCTAAAACAATAGAAACTGCACACTACAATATAAATTACTGTGTGAGGCAATTTTTTTTAGAAAATTGTACATGAAATACTTTCACCATTGTCCATCTGTCATCTTTCCACTTAAACAAGTATCAAGTATTCACAAATTTCCCCTGAGATCTCTACCTTTAAAATGCATTTAATAAAATAATAATAGTATGACTACTACTAATAATAATTGCATAAGGGTCATACAGTAACAATCACTGGTCATTTTACAATGTCAATAATGTTACAGGTTTTGTCTGGAGAATCATCCTAAAAATATACTTTTATTCCATACTGACAGCATACAACATTTATTTGAGTATCATGTAGTATATTACACATTCATTGGCAAATTAATGTAGGAGAGTAGTGCTGCTCCTATATGACTTGTTATATTTAGTTAATATTCAGTTGCTTACATTTTCACTCTTGAACTTAGCGGAAGAAAAGCACAAAAATATCTTCCTGATTTAAGTAGTGATTGATGTTTTTTTGTTTGTTTGTTTGTTTTGTTTTGTTTTGTGGATCCGGGGATTGAACTCAGGTCCTTGCGCTTGCCAGGGAAGTGCTTATCCCACTGAGCCATCTCCCCGGCCCCGTGATTGATGTTTTTGTCAAATGTCCTTCTGATGGACAGACCCATGGACCTTGGACAGCTTCTCTGAAGGTTTTGTGATCCAACCGAAGGGTCATTGCTTCTGAATGGGTCAGTGATATCTAAGATGATTAGTAGCTTTAGCCCAAACAAATAGTAGCAGTATAGTAGTAGGAGAAACAACATGTTTCTCAGTGGTGGACTCTGATCTGTTTAGATTGGACATTGAAAATACAGCAATATTAATAGCAGTTACCAACTGTTAAAACATGTTTACAGTCTCTACTTTTGCAAACAGCCTTCTTTTCATTCTTGTGTATGCTTGGGATGTACAGTAATTGCCCTCATCTTGGGGAGTCAGTACGTGCACCCATCTCCTTCTTTCCACCTCATATTCCCCCTTTCTTTCCCCTTCTCCAGATTCTATGTCTTATCAGAGTATATCTATCATCTTTTTTCCTACCATCTCTCTTTTATTTTGTTCTTTAAATTATTTATTGTTTTAGTTTCCAAAAATAAGATAAATCATATCTATTTTTTTGTTTCTTTTTTTTCAATTTAGCATGTTGATTTCCATGATTTCCTTTTTTAAAAGTGATTCCAATTTATGTTTCTTTATGGCCAAGTAGTACTCCAGTATGGTTGTAGATCACATTTTCTTTGTATATTCATTTGTTGGAAGGAATATACGTTGCTGCCATATTTGCACTATCGTGAATTGTGCTGCTATAAACTAGAGTATGCACATAGCACTGTAATGATGATCATGAAGTATTAAATACTGAGTAGAGAAAGGACCTCAATAAATTAATTTCTATTTTTAGGTTTATTTGAAGAATTTTTATAGCAGCTGCACCAGTTTACATTCCCATCAACAATGTAGAAATGCTCACGTTGGCCCACAGTCATATCAGCATCTGTTGCTTCTTGAGGTTTGGAGTTACTAAGTATTGCCGGGGTAAGTGGCTGGGGAGATGGCTCAGTAGAATAAGTGCTTCCTTGGCAAGTGCAAAGGTCTGAGTCCAATCCCCGGTTTTCGAAAAAAAAAAAAAAATTGCTGGGGTAAGATGGAACCTCATTGTCATTTTGATTTGCACATCTCTAATGGCCAAACATGCTGAATATTTATTTTCAAGTATTTATTGACAATTTGCATTTTTCTACTTCAGAAGTGTAGATTCATTTCAGTTTCTCATTTTTGCTTTTTGATTGGGTCTTTAATTATGAAAGGTCTTTTTAAAAAATTGTTTATCTTTAAAAATTTGTTCTCCATCCAGGGAATTGTGGCAAAACTGCTCTGTTTTAGGTTGTATCTTCACCATTTTTTGTTGTCTTTGTTGAGCATGAGCTTTTTAACTTGATGTAATATCACTGGTTGAGGGCCAGCAAGATAGCTCAGCAGACTGTCTGCTTATGGAAGCCCACTGATAGGGGTTCGATCCTTGGCACCACATGTCCCACCTACTCCTGCCGGGTTCAATGAGCTACCAACTGAGATTGGGTGTAGTTGTGCATGCCTGTAACCCCAGTGCTGAGGAGGCTGAAAACAGGAGGATTACTATGAGTCCAAGCTGCATAATGAGACCCTGCACCAAATAAAATTGGTACTACTTCTTGTGCAATAGGATTTTTTTTT
>NDGM011100047.1:0-12446 GCA_002564305.1 Octomys mimax | reverse complement strand
CTTCCTTCATTTTGAGTGTCAGGTATTTGTCCCAGCAACGAGAGAAGAGTAACCAAGACAGTATCTTTTGATGGTTTTGAAATCTTGAACTCATGAACCTCGTGGTAACTAGCTGGCATTAAATGGTAGCCTCCTTTTCATGTAGATGAGGTGTTCACTCTGGCCTCTGTGACTGATTCTTAAGATCCAAAACAGAGACAAAATTGTCTTTCACACTTGTTCCTGCCTCACTGAACACCCACAAACAGGCCTCACTTCACTCATTAAGTTCATCTGATTTCACAGAACTCTTTTCAGAAATTACTCAGTACAAAAAAGTGAATTATGACATAAAAATATATATCTTTCATTATCATTTCACTTTGGTACATTCTTAGCCTCTTGGAAGTTCTGAACAGTATCTTTATTTCTTTCCTGTTAGGTGACACCCGCAGTCATTCTTACTCAGCATATACATCCACTTGTCTTTTTTTTGGATCAAGCATCCCACTCAAGGTCTCACAGACAGAAAGCAATCTATGCCTAGTAGTAGCAATTTCCTTACCTGGGAGTAAGATTAAAAAAAATATGACAGCGATGCCATGGAATATTGAAACTCTCATTTTTAAATAAAGCTTTTAGATAGCAGACAGGAGCATGGTGATGTATTTGGGAAAGGGCCTCCTTTTACAGAGTTTTGAACTTTTAACTTTAAAAACAAAATTCCATAAACTATGTGATGACAAATTTATAAGTTCAAAAATCTTGTATGCATGTATTTCATACAGAAAATGATCAAAAGAATTATGCCAAATAAGTTGCATAGTTATGTTTCTTGATTGGAATACTGCAAACAGTTTGTATGTCTATCTGTAAATTTCCTGCATTTCCAAATTTCCCATCACAATATAAACTATTATTGTAAACAATAAAGTAGATTCAATTGGACTAATTAATACTGGCAGAGAAATGGGGGCACATGCACATCCTCCTTTCTATTTTTATAGAAGAGGCAGAATTTTGACCAGGTAATCTCTGTTGATTATGAATGCTTCAGGGAGAAAAGTGAATAATTAAAAAGCCAGGCCGTGCATGTTAATGGCCTCACTCATTTTTGGTTTGCTATTTTGTTTGCTTGCTTGTTCTTTTGTCAGCCAATGTGTTTGCATGCACTACAGAAAGAAAACTCAAATATGTGAAAAATCTGCAGTTCAAATTTTGAAGCCATTTTTATCCAAAAAAGAGAAAAACTATGTTTAAATATTAACTTAAAATATCCTCCTCAGAAATTAGTTTTCATGTGTTAAGTAACAGAATTGAGAGTGTATTTAGAGAAATCAACAGGAAAAAAAGGAAATTTGTTTGCACAAATGTTACAAAGGCGTCCCTTCCCCTTAGCCAAGGCTCCTCTTTTGCTTAGCAATGATAAAGTAATTCTTCATTTTAAGCTTCATGTGTGTAAATTTTGTAAAATTATGCCTTTGGCATTCAAAGGTGCTCTCTGGGAGAAAACTTCCAATGAGATTGGATCAATTATTCTCCTCTTGCTGCCAAAAACAGATAGAAACGGATCCAGGGACAAATCCATTCAAAATTTGCTGAGCTTTGTCCACTATCAAATTTCTGCAGGCCATTAGCCGGACCCAAAATATTAAGTCTTCATTTCTTCATATTACCAATATTTATTTGTAATCGAAAAGTATTCTCTGAAACTCTGCTCATAAGACCATCAATCTGGAGCACAGGATGCTCCTAATTATGTCACATGTAGCTGATAATTCTGTGTGTAGTCATGCATTACTGTACATACGTGCACACATGTATAAGAGAAAAAGGGTTCCCTTAAATACCCTTGAATACTTACATGAGGGCAATATGAAAAATATTTATATGAAATGTCAAACCTTTAAGGAATTTCAGTCTTTTGAGGAATCAAAACAAGCAGCCTCGATATGCAGCACAATGTTGGCTTTACTGAAAGAAAACCCCGGGGACTGGGAGCACTGCTACTACCTCCAGATGTGACTACAGAAGCCAAGAAGAAAAAACGTGGAATCCAGAAACTTAAGAGCTGTCTCTGCGTCGTCTGTACAAAGCAGTCTACCGTGAGTGAGATGCTCACGACATAATGTTTGATGAAAAAAGAAAATGAATTATGACTAATTTTTAGGGGCCTTGTAGGTTTTACCAATATAATGTCTTTGTAATGACTAGCTAGAAGGGCCAGGGAGGGAGCTCAGTGGCGTAAGGGCTTGTCCAGCAAGCTCCAGGTCCTGAGTTTGATCCCTGGTACCAAACAAAGCAAAACAAAAACAAACAAATAAAGGCTAGCTACGCTTGTATACAATAGGTATTTCTCAGTTAGTTTATGAGACATTGATGTACACAATCTAGTTCAAACAATAAAGTTAGTCTACGCAAAAAGAGAAAATTAGTCTAAGTAAAACACAACTAATCTTAAAATCCTGTTTTTCTCAGATAATCAATTACATAACTAGTCCAATGGAGGAGCTCATATTTAGTAATTATAATAGCAAATTTATTAAAGCCTAATGTATTAGCTCTTTTAACTTTTGCCTGAGGATGGAGAGGAGTAAAATCATGGTTATGGTCAATCAAATCTTTTGTTATTTATAAGACACAGTCAATGGATAAATTACCGGACATTTACTGATGTGTGACTATTGTCATGTTCTTAGGTATTCAAAGCAGTGCTACAATGATCACACAATTTGGAAAGATGCTTCAGTATCGTCTACGTTATTCCAGCGTTTGCAGCACAGTTACTGGTGGCAAATACGAATGGTCTGCGGTCGTGGGGGAGGGGAAAATCTACTCCCTGTTTAACACCCACATTTGCCTTCTAGAGATGATTAACGAAGATCAATGAGGACCTCTAATGATCTTCAAAGGACTTATGCAACTTATGTCATTTTATTGCAAATAGTTTCGCCTTTCAAAATATGTACAACTTAAAAATTTAAATTAGAACTCTTCTCATTGATTTATAGTATAGATTCTGCGAGTTTTCTCTAGAATTGTCTACTAGGATAGTTCAGTATATAGTTCACAAAATTAAGGAAGTGAGATGGAAATGTCATATTATAATCTGGTACATATCCTAAATCCAGATTGTAGGTGCTGAGGCTTTATGCAAATCCAAGGGTCAGAGCATCTGGAATTTATAAATTTTCTTTGAGGGAGCTTGCAAACATTTCATATAGTTAATAGCAATACTTTAAGGAAAATATTCAATAAATTTATTAATTTGGGGCAACTATTCCTATTCGCACAAGTATCTAAGTAACACATGTTACGAGTGAAAACAGTGGCAAATCTTTATGTCAACTCATGATGTCCAGTGTCAGAAAACATCAAAATATTTCTCTCAGAATCCCCCCAAAAGTATTTCAGCTTCCCTCTATTGAGCAGAAAGATATCTATTCTCCAAACCTCAGCTTATTTGTTTCACTTTGCCCAAGATGTGAGGTCAATATATTATTTTCCTTCTGTCTTATTTCCTTCTCTTCTATATCTCCTTTCCTATTAATAAAAAACAAAACAGACCATTTTTTTTCAACATTTTCATCAGTGTGATTTGCCTGCTTATATGTTGGCTACATTTTCAGAATTTGCTACATAAAATCTGTTTTAAAAAATTAGTTTTGGGGCCAGGGAGATGGCTCAGTAGAATAAGTGCTTGTCTGGCAAGCACAAGGGCCTGAGTTCAATCCCAATTCCACCAAAAAAAAGAAAAAAATCACTTTTACAGGAGAATCACTACAAGTGTGATCTCCATAGTGAGGCCCTGCAGATCCTGCAGACCCTGTACCAAATACATTTAAAAAATCAGTTTTAAAAAGTTTTAAATTGAATAGCATACATTAACTCATTTTGCTGATTTGTAGTTTAGAAAAAATTCTTGTGGAGTAATCTATAATCTCTAAACATAACCCAGGCAGGATGATTACAAGTATGAAAATACATATGGACATAATAATTATAGTATCTATTTGCGATTTGCTTTAACTTTGTAAGTAATTCCATATTCACTTCCCATACAAGGTTCATTCTTTAAATAAACCAGGGGTCAGGGAGATAACTCAGCGGAATAAGTGCCTGTCTGGCAGGCACAAGGTCCTGTGTTCAATCCTTGGTACCGCAAAAATAAATAAATCACACTAATATTACCATTAGTTAAAAAAATGATTTCTAAATTCTATTGCAAGGTATTATACCCAATTATTAGAGTTAGACAAAGTACTTATGTTGACCTTGATTGATTTAAATCTATATTCAAGTGTTTCAAAGAAAACTAAAAGTTGAAGAAATGGAAAGGAAGGAAATGCAGGTGTGACTGTACATGAATGTTGCTATCCAAAGTGAAAATCCAAATTGAACACCTGCAACCATCCTTTCCTCTTCCTTCCCTATCGCTTCCACTCTCAATGCCTGACAGGTCAAACACCTTTTCCATTTCTCCCATTAGTATTTCCTATGCTGTCATTTTCTTTATAGTGGCATCCTTCAGACTCTCGCCTTACATGACTGAAAAACATCCTCCCAGATTCCTTCCCTTAAGCCTAACCTCTCTGTACATTCATTTTCTACTTTCCAAATCATAGAATGCCTTATAGTTTCAAAATATGATTACTCTACAAGTTGAAATTATCCAAACAATCTTCTTTTATAACAGAATTCAGATAATCCATCCTCAGTCTGTTATCCTAGCCACTGAATTATCATTTGGCTTAATCTGATATGGAAATTCACCATGTGAGCTACAAAGAATAACATTTAGGAAAATTTATTGCATATCTACCTGAAATAAGCATTTTATGTGGATAATTTCATTTAATTCTAACACATTCCCTTAAGTTATAATACTGCATTTGAGCAAGGTGTTACGGTTTGTGTCTAGTTGGCCCCTAACAACTCATTCAGTCATTGAGGCAGCTTTCAGAGTTTGTGATTAATTCATGACCCAATGTGGGGATTATTAGTGTGAGTGCTACACCTACCCTGAGGTGGGTAATCTGCATAAAATATGGGAAATGGACAGAGAGGCCTGGTAACTGCCTCAGCTGCTGTCCACCCTTTGCTGTTTGCTGTCTTCCATCACCATGAACTGCTGCCCTGTGCCATGTGCCAGAGGACAGCAGTTCATGGTGGTAAAGTTTATTTACCTGTGAGCTAAATAACATTTTTCTTCCTTACTTTTGGCTGTCAGATGTTTTGTCCCAGCAATTAAAGGAAATTAACCAAGACAGAATTTTGTGCTGAGAAGTGGGGTCATGGCTGTGGCTATACCTGATGCGTGGATTTTGACCTTTTGCGAATGGCTTATGGGAAGAGAAAAAAAAGGGTAGGAGATGTCACCCAAAAGAGAAGAACTGGAATGTCTTTGGCTGTCCTGAATGGGAGATTCTGTTCAGAGCTCAGAAGACCAGAAGGCTGATAGGAATCCTACCTGTAAAGACCAGGCTGAGGAGAGAGATTGCATTGGTTTTAGACTCCAGACAAGGTAATGTCTTGTCTGGAGTCTAAAACCAATGCAATTAGTTGGCAGAAAATTTTCTGCATTTTGCTCATGTCCAGAGACTTTGCCTAAGACTGAGAATAAGCATAGAAGATGGATTGATTTTACAAAAGAAATTTCAAGGCAGTCAAATATTGAGGCAGTAGCTTGGCTATTGTTGGGGGCTTCTAGTCAAATTTATACTGAGAATCAAGAGCAAAGAGCCCATCCAGATTAATTAAAATGCTGTGAGTTTGGCCAGAAAGGCCGAGCCAATAAAGATGTGGACTGAAAAGAAAGAGCTGAGAGGATCTCCAATGCCAAAAAAGAACAAAAGAATAGAAAAGATACCCTGAGGACATCATCAGCAGTGGCAAATCTCTACCTTTTTTAGGCTCAAAACTGCAGAAGTGACAGACTTTGCTTTGAGGAGAAAGACACCAAGCACCATGTTCTAGAATGGTGGTGGCAGCCACACCAGGTTCCAAAATGGCAGCAGCATAGAGAATTTGTTTCTAGGAATCACGGCAGAGTGATCAGTGATTCAAGCACTCCACCCCTACAGCCAAGAGAGAAGAAAACCTGGGTACTGCTCCAGCTGGCAGCGCACTTTGGCATCATCCACATGGTGTTGATTTTAGGCACACACGGCATGTAAGAGATCTGAGGTTAAGAAGGCTTCCACCTAGATTTAGAAGGCCTGGGAGGCCAGGCAGTGTGCCCCTTGGAGGGCAGTGTGTGAAGCAGAGAGTGAGAAGCCCAATGTGCAGTGGAGACACCTGAAGTTTGGAAGAGCCAGTAATGTGGGTCATCCAAGAAAATCTACAAGGAGGAAGCAAAACAGGCCTAAGAGAAAAGCCATGGGAACCACTACCAACAATGCCACAGAGGAGGAGCCTTATGGAGCTCACAGTTTGCCTCAGATATTCCAGTTAAGTGCAGACTTAACATTTGCCCTTCTGGATTTGGACTTGCTTTGGTCCCAATGCTTTGTGTCTTGCTGTTAGTACCTTTTGGAATGGTAATGTTTTTCTTCTGCCATTGAATGTTGAAAGTGTTTCATGTTTCATTTGTGCAGCTAAAAGTTTGCCTTAGATCTTGAAGGAGACTCGGGACTTGGGTTTTTCAGTAATTCTGAAACTGTTATGACTTTGGCAACTCAGAGATGGACTAAAAGGTCTTTTGCATAAAGAGATATGAGGGAAGCCCAAGGGTTGAAGGTTATGGTTTGTGTCTAGTTGTTCCTCCAAAGCCTCATGCAGTCACTGGGGCAACTTTTAGAGTTTGTGACTAATTCATGATCCAATGCAGGGATTATGGGTGTGAGTGCTACACCCACCCTGGGGTGCATAATCTGCATACAGTATGAGGAAGGAAGAGAGAGGCTTTCCAACTGCCTCAGCCCCTACTCCTCCCTTTGCTCTTTTATATTTTCCACTGCGATGAACTGCTACCATCTGCCATGTGTCACTCTGACTTGGAGCCAGCTGAGTATGGACTGAAACCTCCACTAACTGTGAGCTAAATAAACCTTTCCTTCCTTGACTTGGGGTGTTGGGCATTTTGTACCAGCAATGAGAGAAAAGTAACTGAGACCTAAGGCAACTGTGTTCTCTAGGAATAGCTGGAATCTACTTACAGTCATAGAGTAGAACCAAATCAGAGATCAAATTCTGATGCCAGAGTGCATGGTAGTATACCCTTCTGGTTGCCTCAGCTGTTTTCAAATGCTGAGTGGTATCCACAGCTGTTACATAAATCCTATATGCCATCAGGACTTGGTTGGAATTTAGGGAATTATTCCCTAACTCCACAACCAGAGAGTCCTACAGACCTGATCACCATCTTCTTTGGGCATATGCTAAGTTACACAGGATGTCCTCAGACTTTGGCCATTGTAAAAGAAACCTTATATTTAATGAAAATACAAATGATTGAGTGAATCCCAGAATAAAGCCCACCTTACACTTTGCACCTGGAGTTTCTACAAGACTCAAGATAATTGAATGCACAGTGATCCGAGATGTGCGTACTTACATAAACACTAACAAGGCTTACACTATTTTGCTACTATTTCTTTGCATAACCTTACTTCTACTGATGTAACGATATCAGAGCCCTACATCTTATGAAGCTGTTTAGCACTTACAATTAGAACTTGTACTTAGAATTAAGTATGTATCAACAGGGTGTAAATGAGCAGATTATTCTTCTGGTTGGGAATCAATATGGAGACGGAAAATTAAGGGAGGGTGCTGTCAGGAGGCTTGTGATGCAGTGGTTTGGGTGACTTCTACTGGCACGACATTATCTGAATTCCGTTCTGTGACTTTCCAAGTGGCAATGAGAAGAGTGAAAGGGAAGTAATAGCAGAACGGAGAGAAAAAAGCAACTGCTTCCTAGATAGGCTGGTTGGGTCACTAAGGTTAAGATTTAGAGTAGAACATCAGACATTGCATGCATATATAGCAATTCCCCACAAGGAATGTACTCATATGTATCATGAATACACGTAACAAAAAGTATGGGCAGCAATGTAGGGGAAAAAGTCTTATGGCTAGAAAAACTATGAGAACTAAAGAATACAGATTAGGTAGAAAGAACAGTGAAATGAGACCAGAGGAAAAAGGTATGCAGTATCTAAGAAATAGGCAATTGCTCATTTGGGCAAAAAAAAAAAAAAAGTACAACAAAGTACTAGTGTGAAACATTACACAAGAAATTGCTGTTTAAAAAGGAAGCTACAAAATTGTTGTCCTTATTTAGCAGATAAAACAAAGATGATATGAAATAATCAGATATCTAAGAAGACTAATGAGAGCAAGATGTGAAAAAATAATTGAGTATAAGGAACATCAGATTTGTCATACAAATGATTGAAATAAAAATAAGGGTCAAACATTATAAAATTAAAATGCTAGGATTTTAATTTTATCATGGGGCCTAGGATATAGCTCAGTGCATGTCTGGCAAATGCAAGGTCCTGAGCTTGATTTTCCCATACCAAAAACAAAAAACAAAGTTCAAATGTCACTTTTCCAAAAACAAGGAGGCAAAGATCAATATAAGGATAAAATGGAAGTATTTGTCAACATTTGCCTTATGAGTAAAAAAGAAGCAGGATTTATCCAGGTAGGACTGCACCACAAATCATGACATATTTCTTGCTTTATTTATTCATTTACTTATTTAAAACTTCATCAGTGAGTAAGACAATCTAATGGACAAAGTAATACTCACTTTCAGGAAAGAGTCTCAGCCAAAATTCTATCTCCTAAAGCAGAAGAACACCTGCCCTGTTTCCCGAAACCTTTGCCACTTAAAATATTCCTTTAGCAATGTAGTAAGAGTTGACTTTCTTCGGTTTAAAAAAAGAATCTGTCCTTCTTTTATAGAAAATCTTAAAGCCTTCTGCATCTGTTGCTGAGCTTCACAGAGCTATTATGAGATTCTCATTTCCCCATTGTGAGTCTCCCTTATGTCACCCTGTGGTCTGAACTTTCATCTTGGAGACTGCCACAAAGTAGGAAAGACGTGCAGTGACAGCCCTGTCTACCTGATAGAAAAAAAGTTAATACGATCATGCACATGCACACCACTCTCCTAGTACCCAACTCTTCATGCATTTTGCTTTATCTAAGTATCTAAATTTAGAAACTAAGCAATTCTGATAGTTCTTGAAAGGAAATGTAAATTAGTGCAAGCATTGTGGAAAACACTATGGACACTTCTCAAAATTCAGAACTAGAGCTAATATGTGATCTAGTAACATATCTCAAAGGAAAGGAAATCAGTATCACGAAAAAAACCTCATTCCAGTATTTATTGCAATGGTACTCACAGTACCAGGCTGTGGCACCATCCTAGCTATTAGGGAAAGAAGGTGTGATGTGGATGAACTGACACACTCTATTGTACCATTCGCAGTTGAAATCTTGTCATTTGTGGCAATGAGTGGAAATGGGGACACTGTGTTAAGTGAGTTGCTAGGCACAGCATGAAATTTACTACAAACTCTCACTTATCTGTGAAAGCTGAAAGAATTGGTCAGCTTGAAGAAGCGAGAAGAGTGGTGACCAGAGACAAGAAACACTGCATCAGGGAGGGGTGGACAGAGGATCGTTGATGATTGCAGAGGTGCTGCTGGGGTGAAGGAAAGGATTCCAATACTCTACAACACAGAAAGGTAACTGTGATGGGTGACACTTAATTATGCATCTCAAAGCAGCAGATACAGAGACCTTGAATGTTCCCAAAACAAAGAAATGATAAATGTCTCGTATGCACCAATCATCTTGATAGTGTACACAGTTTTGTTAAAATCACACTGTACTCCATAAATATGAAGAATTACTATGTGCCAGATATATTTAAAAAACACACATGCACACAATTTTCTCTTACAGAATGTGGATCTCTGAGCTGTTGCACTGAAAAAGTTATGAAAACATAATGATGATCTCTAAAATTTAAGCTCAATTAATATAATCGTCAACAAATGGAAAGATCTAGAAGTGCCATACAATGGGTGATTTTCCAACCAAAGAAACCAATTTTTTTTTAACTTTCCAGGAATAAAGATGGCCTTTCACTTTACAAAAGAAATGAGTCCTTCACACTGTATTTTCCAGATTCTGGAAGTAACACAGTCACGTGTGCACCGAGTGAGCAGTCAACCTTTCTGACATCCCTGCTGGATTCTGTCCCCGGCTACAGCTGCTCCACGCAGCCCCTAATTCATCAAGCATTTTCGCTGTTAGTCAATCTGTTATTATTAAATGAGCCAAAAGTGCTGTCATGCTTATTTTGTAAGTTTGCCCTTAAAAGCCAAGGCGGTATTTATTAGACACTCTAAATCTGTAGGGCTTTACTTAATATTTAGATTTTCTTGTTCAATCTATCGCATTCTCTCGTATTTAAGTTCAATATTTTGCAACTACGCTAGTGACATTATTGATTAGACAAACAATGAATTTAAAAGCATGAAGAAGATCCAACTTTTTAGAATTAAGAAAAGAACATCAGGCATCCTCCGGCATGGGTGCCACTACTGTTTACTTAATGTATCATTTTCTTTCTTTCATCTCACTACCTATTCCTCTGTCCCTCTTGTCTCTCTTTTCTGTAAACTACACTATTTTATTTTCCATTATTTTCCCAAATCCTTTCATTTTTATATTGAATTATTATTCTAAAGAAAGTTGATGATTTGATCCCCTCACTGACTTTGATTAAAACCACACATGCAACTGGAGTTTGTTTATAAGATACTATCAAATGCACCTTTCATTGAGGTATTTATTCAATTTATCCAAAAAGAAAGTTCTTTGTCTCTCAAGGAATATTCTAATAATTTTATTATTATTATTTATAACAAAAGCTTTTTATAATAGTGGTATTTTTAATTATGCCTACTTTGCTCCAGGAAGTTTTCAATAATTGTATTTCAGTTTAAAAGGGATCGTTCAAGAAATGATGTCATAGTCAAGGCCCTTCATTCTGATGTTTAAATATTTGCTGATTCTAATTTAGTATGTTACCGTCTTGTGGTTTTTAATATATGTTCGAGAAACAAATATTTGTAACACTGTCGATAGGGCAGGCAGTGAACTCAGAAAAGGATGTGCATAGACAGATGTTTCCCAGGATCTTCATGGAAGAAATAGCAGTCCAGTAGAACAGAGAAGGATAAAGCAATGACCCGCTGCTTGCTATGCACTAAAAGAAATATTTAGGGTAGAGCACATTACAGTAATAGTTCACTGGCCTCATTCAGGCATTTCAGAGGGTAGAAAGGTGACACTTGTGCTTAGTCTTAAGAAATAAGCGGGGTGGGGGGGTTGCTGGGGAGATAGCTCAGTAGAATAAGTGCTTGCCTGTCAAGTGCAAGGTCCTGAGTTCAATCCCTGGTACCAGAAGAAAAAGAAAGAAAAACAATAAATAAGCAGAAGATTCACAGTTAGATAAGAAAGGGTGTATACTGTCAGTAGAGGAAAGTTCACGTAGAAACAGAGCCCCGAAACATGGCTACCACGGGAACTGTGACTTTTTCAATCCAGCTGGCGTGTAAGGTTTGAAGTCACACAAGACCTGAGGCTGCTTTTGAACATGTGATGACTACTAAGCGTTACATATTGCGGTCTTAATGTAATACCTAATTTTATCCTTTCCTTTTTGTCTCAGGCAAAAAGAAACATATAATGACTAACAAGTACCTAGGCACCAGTCTGAATCTGGATGGTGTTCTTCAAAATGTTAATTCAAAGTTGAAAAACTGTCATTTTCTTGAGTAGCTTCTAGACTAGTAGAAGACTTAATAATCTTATTATTTAAGGAAATTAGACATAGAATCTATCAAGGTATGATTGGTTTTGTGGACTTTTTTTTTACAGGGGGGGAGTTGTTTTGTTTTTGAGACAAGGTCTCATTGTGTAGTCCAGGCTGGACTACATGACCTCAGCTTCTGAAGTGCTGGAATTCAAGGTGGTGCCACCAGCCCCAGCACGAGTCACCTGTTCTTGTGCATACTCACTACTAATACTAAATTCTCACCTATTTAATGTGATTCAGAAAATGACCATAGAACATGTTGGCATTCCCTGACAGTTCGTTCTGCAACCCTAGCTAGTGGTAACATCACTGGTTAAACAACTGCAAGTATAGAATGGAAAGTATGCCACATAACGTAGTCACGCTCAATTAAGAAAGAGATGTATGTCATTCATGCCCCACTTCCGCTAAGGTTCTAATCAATGTCCTTCACATAGTGAGGCACTAAACTGGTTTTCTAATTAATGATCATGACCGGGGTTCAATGCCCAGCCTGCTGTGCTGGTCCCACCCTGGGGCATTCTGAGACAGCAACTGACACTGGGTGTGGTGGTGCGCACCTGTAATCCCAGTGCTTGGGAGGCTGAAAACTGGAGGATCACTATGAGTCTGATCTGTG
>NDGM011100042.1:0-12455 GCA_002564305.1 Octomys mimax | reverse complement strand
TCGATCCCCCAGCACCACATGCCAGCCACCCCCGCCCCCTGGTGGGCTGAGCTGGCCACACACCACACACACACACACACACACACAATATAAATAAATTAAAAGTAAATAAATAAATAAATAAATTCCCCGTCACTATTTTTTTTTTTAACATCCAGCTTTCTTTCCTTGTTCTCCAAGAAACTATAAGAAAATGCCACAGGACGTTCAAAATGGCTACTACAATTTGTCATGTCCTCAGTGGGGAATTGGTGAGGTCTTTAGTAATGAAATTTACATGTATCTGGTATTTTCAAAAGGCCAATTTACTGAAAAGCATTATTTATACCTCAACAGTTGCTTCCTTACTTAATGAAATTAAAATTTTGACAAAAAGCTATCCAATCTAAAATTGGATGCCTTTTCCAATTTATATAAAATGCAAAACTTTGGGACAAGCCAAGAACACTCTTTTAGAACCCACTTAGCAGATGTCAGCAAATACTAAAAAGGCCACTGGAGTCCCCTCAAAATGCTGTTGGCATGAGGTTGGATAAACAGATTAGTTTAATGAAATGGTAAGCCAATCGGACCTAACAAGATGGGATGCTGAAATAGAGCCCATTATCCATGGGATATTAGATAAATATGGCATTTTCGTTCAGTGGGAAGGAAAGACTTATTTATCAAATGATATGGCCTGCTGCCTTAGGAAAGAAAACGCTTCTGGCCTCCATAGGAGGCAGGTGTCCACGAGTGGCCTGTGTCTCCCTGTGTGATTGGACAGGAGGGGATGACGGGTTCTCCTGTTGGTGGGGGTGGTTTCCAGTCTGTGAAATTCTTCACGTGTCTCACAAGAAGCCCTAAGCTCAACATTGTAGGAAAACCAGTAGTCACTATTTCTATTAGGTAGAAGAAAGGCAATCTTACCTAGTTTAGGAAAAGATTGGCAAAATGTGGACTATTGGGCCAGGAGAGAAAGTTTGAAGTGCTGAAGGTAGCTAGAGTGAGAGGTGAGGGGCAGACGGGGGACAAAGGGCCCAAGAAGCCAGAGAAGGGGCCTGGTCACCAGGGAGGCAAACCGAGTCAGGCCTGGCTGTCTCCGCCCAGAGGACAGAGCCACGTACTCTCCACCATGCCACGTCCCTGCAGATGTGCACAGAGGTCTCCCGCGTGCCTCTCTGCCCTCCGCTGGTGAGCTTCAGGTGCGCACAGGTGCAGGGTTGGGTTTGCGTCTACCACATCCCCTCTTGCTCTTTTCCAGTTTCCAGAGCCAGCTTTCCTTTTGCTGCATCCTGTCCCTCGTGGTGGCCTGCTGGAGCTCACAAGCTCCCTAAGAAAAGCCTCACCAGGGGCCCCTAAGATCGTGGGCCTCAGAGCCCAATCCCAGCACCCCAGGCAGGAGGGCCGGTCCTCACCAAACCACTGCTGTGTCACCAAACGGTGGCACCAGCTGTCAGGGCCAAGTTCCTGTCCGGAGCACACAGTGCAGCTGTTAGCGGTCTGAGGTGGCAGATGGGACCCAGCTGGGCTGCAGGGCTTAGGACTCTTTGATCAGAATGCAGAGAGGTCAATCATTTAATGACAAAGACTATATGAGGCTCGGCATCTGTTCAAACTGTGTGATGTGCAGTATCTGTAAAAACACAGGACACAGACAAATCTGAAGCCTGGGTGGACATCAGCATCTTCATGTGGCATCGGGATCTTCATGTGTGTTCTTAAATCTGTTGAGACCAGGAAGATCTGGGAGGCAGCGCGTTCCTCTCGGGGTTTCTTTGATTACTATTGTTACAGTTACGGTGATACCTTGGCTCACGAGCTTCTTTCCATGATTCTGGTCACCAACCAAATTGGTGTTGAACACAGTCAAATTCGAGGGCTAGGTTCGGTGCTGATCTTGTGGGGAAACTTGAACCAATTCCCAGCCAGAACCTGGAAAGAATGAGGAGGCACCGCGGCGCTGACATTAGCATTCAGTGTACTCAAGTACCCCAGATGAAACATTTACTCTCACCTTGTTTTTCACTCTCAAATCATTTTATTCTGAGAGAAGTCCCAGTGTTATTAACAAGGACCCAGAGCTTTCAGCAAGGTTAAGCAACTTTGCCAAATTCACACACATGGGAGGTAAAAAATCTGTAATTTGAGTCAAGTGTGGAGGACTCCAAAATACGCTTAACTCACCTTACAATTTTTGCTGAGTTGGCTCAAGAAACTAGTTCACGCCGAGACCAAGGAGGGACATTTTGGTGGTGCAGTTTTACCCTACATGTGCGTTGCTTCTGTACCTATTTTCTTCTTTTAGATGGAGGAATTAACTAGTCTTTTTCATGTGAGCACTGGCTTAAGATGTGGGGCTGATTTCTGGTGTTTTTCTCTATATCATTACTAATCAGGTTTAGGCTCTGGTAGTCACTAGGGGGTTAAATAGAACTCATTCATTCAACTTATACAAAGATCTTTCAGATATTATGCAGGAATTGATGTAGTCCCATGGAAAGAGTAACAGCAATGCAGGGATAGCCTGCATTGTCCTAACTCCTTCGTAGGTAGAGCATTACTTCTTATATTGCAAATAAACCTTGGGTATGCATGACATCCAACCCGAAGAATGCTCATCTAAGATTAGGATTTTGGAGCCATAGTGAATGAAGGGAAAAAGATCTCTGAGTTGTAAGATCTTGGGACACTCAGAGTCCTGGATATGGATGCCTACTGCTCTCCAAAGTGCTATGAAAATCTCAGTTCTGATGAGTCTGCTTGGCCAAGGTCAGGCACTGCATAGATGGGGAGAAGTAACTTGAAACCAGCAGCCAAAGTGGCCAAAACATATACAAGTTTTGAAATGTCCCCATACCAACATTGCAAGGAAACATGAGAAATGAGTGAATTAAACAGGCTGTTTTGATAGAGAACCTTGAAATATAGTTTGCATTTGACATTGCCATTTTTATTTCTTGAATGTTAATAGTAGCTGTTTAATTCATCTGGTTGGCAATCAATGCAGCAAGCACTGAATCGGCCAAGAGGGAGGAGCGGGGCTGGCATGGAGATGAAATTGCACTTTCAGCATGGAGGCGCAGAGCCCAGCACCTCTCGCTGTGGAAGGCGACGCCTCGCAAAGCTTCTGGAGAGTGCAAGGAAGGCTCAGAATCGCTCCTCCCTGAGTGTAACAGATGGACATTGTGGCTGGTTGCTGAGGGAAACGGTACAATTGTCTCTCTATGGATTTCGGTGTGGCACTGCCAGAAAAGCATGTATTATCTGTGTCACAGCTCTTGCCCTTTGGGGACATGGTCGTCCATTCCCAGTTTCTTCCTTTCCACGAGTACCATAGGAGGAGCAAGGCCACTGTGCTTCTGGAAGTTGTTAGACTGAAAATGCAAAGACTTTACAAGGTGCACTTCCTTTTTAAGTTGACCCCTCAGCCCCGTTGTATTTTAGTAAAAACAGGGTCTTTAACTTCTCAATGATGTCTCTAAGAGGGCTCTATGCTGGGTAAGGGGCTGGTGCCAAAGTGATATACACAAATGTTCAAAATTGCATAGTGTCAGAGAAGACAAATGGTAGGAGGCAACTGTCAGATTTTTAACCTGATGTACAGGAAATGGGGTAATAAAGAATGTCCTGTCACTGGGATCAGGTAATTAACGTATTGCTGAGGTAAACCCTGTATAGAAAAATACAGGGTGATTAATTTAGCTTCATCTTCATCCATACAACATTGACAGGGTAGCTAATAACAAGGCTCTTGTGTGAAAACCACAAGCCAGGCTGACAGACGCACTGGTGAGGTCTGCTCACTTGCTTTGTCCTGATGGGATGGCTTGGGGAACACATCAGCTTTTATTTAAAATATTAAATAGAAAACTGAGATGCAGTGGTGTACTGTAAAAGCTTCCAGTCCCAGCCCCTCAACACCCCCATCTGAGTGCACGTGAAGTGCAGGTCAGACTGACAGAACCCAAAAGATGGAAAAGGCTCAGCCCTGCTTTTGAGAAACCCAGTCTCTGAAAGTGCCAGACTCCATTTCTCCAGACAAGAAGTTCGTCCATATCCATTAAATTTTAATCCAGGTCTCTCTCGTAAGTGATTGGCAATGACATGGTAGTAAAACTTGTACTGTGTTATTTTTCTACAGATAAAATGGAGAACAGGTCATGTAGATGGGCCATCCCACCTGGCTTAGTTATTTTTCTAGTTGGTGAGACAAAATACCTGACATTCAAGGTTAAGGGAGGAAGATTTACTTAAAATCCTAGTTTCTAGAAGTTGTAGTAACCAATCCGCTGGCTCCGCGGCAGGGTAGCTTGGCGGAGGGACAACCATCCACAGAGGCAGAAAGTGCAAGCGCAACAAGGGCAAAAGGGAAAGAGCTCCCATCTGTCTCGTGTACTGTTGTGGGCTATCCCCCTAGACCAAGTACAGCACTTGCACACCCCATTCCCAGCACTAGACCATGAGCCAATCATGCACTCTAGATCCAGCCATCCCTGAAAAGCAAGTACCTCGTGACCACGTGAGGCTCTGGGGGAACATCTAGATGCAAACTGTAACATTTCACTTTTGTCCCCCGAAAGTCATACATACATCCTTTTGTGCAAAAGGCATTTAGTCCATCTCTAAGATGGACTAACAGTTTCAGAATTGCCAAGAAGTCCAAGCTCTAAGTCTGCTCTGAGATGTAAGGCCAACTCCTTACACTACCCCCTGCATAAGTGAGAAGAAAGTTAAACACTTCCAACATCCAGTGGAACAAGATAAATACTTCCATTCCAAAAACTACAAACGGGAACACAAAGTGAGACAAAAGCGGGGCTGAAATCCATCAGGGAAATATTGAATCTTAGTTTCCTTGCAGCATCTGAGGCAATCTTTGGCAAACTGGGAGCTCTGAAGGGCTCGTGTGGCTCCACCCCTATGGCACTTCTGGTTGTTATAGCTACCGTACCTTTTCTCTTGGACTGATTTTGCAACCTCCTGGCAGATTTCCTTAGACCATCCATGTTCCTGGATTTTCCTAACTTCTAGGGTTTCTGCTGCACCTCTGGTTTTACCCTCAAGGCTTCACACATTAGCCTCTCAGAGACACACTGACTGGCCTCCAGCCCTTCTGAAATCAGAGAGGAAAGCTTCTCAGTCCCACAACTCTTGCATTCTGCATGCACCTAAAAGCAGTGCCATATGAAAGCTGCCACACTCTGCTGCCAGCTGGAGCAGTAGCCAGGCTTTCCTTTCTCTTGGCTGTAGGAGTCAAGTAGCTGGATCACTGAGCACTCCGAGTAACACATTCTCTGTGCTGCTGCTATTTTGGAACATGATATGGTGGCCACTGTTGTCGCCCTTCTAGAGCATGGTGTGACTGCTATCATCCTGGAACATGGTGCTCTACTGCCTTCTCCTCAGTGAGAAGTCTCTCACTTTTGTAGTTCTGAGGCTGTAAAGAGTAGAGTCTTTCTCTTTCTTGTTATGGTTTCAGGCCATCTTTTCTATTTTTGTGATTTTTCTCGGCAATCAAGATCTCCTCTGATTTGTCTTTGAAGTTCACAGCTTTATTGGCACTTCTGGGCTCACAACATTGCAAATCATTCTGCTAGGTTCCTTGCTCTTGATTCGCAACATAGATCTGGCTAAAAGCCCCCAACAGCAGTCATGCCACTGCCTTGACATTAGAGTGCCTTGAAATTTCTTCTGCCAGGTAAATTAATACATCAACCTTAATGTCAGTCTCAGGCAAAGTCTCTGGACACAAGTAAAACACAGACAAGTTTTCTTTCAAACCTCAATGCATATCATCTGGAGTCCAACACCCAGTGCAATCCTTTTTCCAAGCAGAAACCATTAAAGCTTGGTTTTTATCTTTTGGATTTCTATCATCCTTCTGGTCTACTGAACTCTGACCATAATCGCCCATGTGGAACAGCCTAAGGCCTCCCAGCTCTATTCTTTCTGGTGCTATGTCTGAACCTTTCTACTCTCTTCCCACAAGCCATTTCCAAAGGCTGTTGAACCATATGTTCAGGTGTAGTCACAGCAACAACTCCACTCCTGGTACCAAATTTTGTTTGTATTACTTTCTTTGTTGCTAAATCAAAATACCCATTTCCCAAGGTTAAAGGAGGAAATGTTTGTTTTGCTCACTGTTTGTAGTGCTATCAGTCCATAATCAGTTAGCCCTAAGGCAAGATGGCATGGTGGAAGGGCAACAGTTTATGGTAGCAGAATATTTTGTAAGCAGAAAGAGTAAAAGCAAGAGAGAGCTTCTTTCTATCCCTTATACTGTTTGTAGGTTACTCACACTAAGGTAGGGTATAGCACTCACACCCCCAACACCAGCACTAGGCCATGAACCAATCAGAAACTCTGTATTCAGCCACCTCTGAATAGACCCTTCTCCTATAACCACATGAAGATTTTGGGGAACATCTGGACAGAAACCATCACACCACCCAAGGAAGGATGATGACTCTGTGTCAGTTTTTAACCCAGCCTCATCTCCCCTCTATTTGCAGCTGAGGCTTTCCAGGGCTCTCCTGTGAGCTAATGGGTGTGGATCAGGGAGTCTACTGCCAGCCCTCTAGAGACAGGGCCCCTTTCCCCACCTTCCCAGTGTTCGTGCTTCCTGAATGTGCTCCTTTTGCTTTTCCCACTTTCTGTCTCAGCTTTTTCCTTGACTATACTTCTTGATATGAGAAAGTTGTGGATGACAAGGTTTTTACTTGTCCAAGACAGTGAGTTTTCCCTTCTGATTCTTTGGTGGACAAGTTCATTTTGGGAGCACTTCTTTCAGGTTGCCTGGGATGGACCAACAGGACACTCAGGTCCCAGCACTGTGGTTGGCTCCAAAGTGAAATGGGGTTTCACACTACCATGTTAGAAGCCCTCAGCTCTCCAAGATTCCCCAGTTCAGAGCACACTTGAAGTCACCCAATGATGAAGGGATGCCTGTCATCCTTAAGGAAATCCTTTGGATGGATGCCACATCTAACAGGACACTGTGGCATGCCTCACATCATCTGCCTTTGCCAACTCACCTTGAGATTGTGTTCCTAAAATTGGGCTAAACCTGATCTCTCTCTCTCTCTCTCTCTCTCTCTCTCTCTCTTTCATTCTCTCTCTCTCTCTTTCTCTCTCTCTCGCTCTCTCTCCCTCTCCCCCCTCACCCCTTCTCGACTTATTTTTTATCCAGTACATCTTGGTCCCCATGCAAACTCCTGGGTTAGGGACAACAGCATCTCAACAGCATGCTAAGCTATAATCCATGCTACAGCTAGAGCTTCTCTGCATCTCCTGGGAGACAAGGCCAATCTCCTTATATCCAAGCCTCCGTGGCCCTTTTATAGGCACCCCAGTAGAAACAAGGTGATTATATGTGTTTTATCTTAGTTACTTTTCTCTTGTTGCTGACACAAAATGCCAGACACCAGAAATCAGGAAGGAAAGGTTTATTTAGCTCAGTCTTTAGAGGTTTCAGCCCACATCTAGCTGGCTCCAAGGCAGGGTGGCACAGCACAGGGGCAACAGCTCAAGGCATCAGAAGACAGCAGAAGCACAGAGAAGGAGGTGGGGAGGAAGCCTCTTTTCTTCCCTTACAATGTGCACAGGCTGCCCCACCCAGGGCACATGCAGCGCTCACACTATCTGCATGCCCTCCTGTGCACAGGAAGAGGACATAAAGTGAGGGCTCTGGCCCTTTGCTGAGCCACTCCTTTAAACTTCTAAACTTCTCAAGGTGACATAGTGTATCAATCATAACATGTGTATTTCTTTTTTTTAAAACATAAATTAGCCCATTTATTATAGGCTAGGGGTGTCTCAAATAGTAAGAGTTTCTACTAGTCTTTCAATTCCTTTAGTCTTCTGATGGCTGACTTGATTGTGACCACAGAAGTGGTATTGTAGGTTCAGGTGCCACCAGCCATGGTTTTCATGCAGTGCCAGATCCCCATAGCCAGCCTCTTCTTCTTGGTCTTGCCATAGAAGGAGCAGGTGTACTTGGCGTGCTGGCTTATTTCAATTTTCTTCACCATTTTCCAGAGTGAGGCACCATGGCGAGTCCCATATTTACCAACAATGCCTACCTACTTGGTGTGTTCAGCCATGTCAACATGAGGAGGCCCAGGCCCAGAGAGGAGACACGTACATTCTACTCTCCTTTCACTTGCCATACTTCTTAAGGACAAGTCCTGGGTTTGATGTTCTTAATGGCCCTTCTGTGGGCCTCTTGTGAGCCCTCATCCAACCCCTGAAATTGGGGACATATTGTTATTAGTAAGCAATATGTTTTCAAGAAATCAAAAAGACGTGTCAGACCACAAGGACTCTGGAGTGGCTGCTTCTCATGGCAAAAGCTGCAAAGGCTGCACTCCAAGCTCCAGGCTCTGCCAAGTGAGCACAGGGATAAGAAAACTGGGTTGAAGTACCAATGGAAGGAACGATGCCAAAGAGACAGATACAGGGGAGGGGGAGGGGCTCCCAAACTGCACTGTAGGTGGAGCCTCAACCCAAAGAGGACTGGAGAGTAAGTCCAGCTCCACAGGTGGCGATCAGGTGGGAGCAGAACTCTGTACACACAGCTTGTGTCCTGGTCTAGGGCAAGGACGCAAGCTGTGTCCCCTGAGCCACCCTGAGTCAGGATGTGGAGGAGAACAAGACTTCCCAATAGCCCAATAGCTTCCCAATAGCTTCCCAATAGTGTTGGTGACAGCCAATAGAGACGGGTTAGCTGGTTGGTGAATTTATTCTTGAATTCTATTGTTTAGGTTGATATTTTTGTCTGACTGACTTCTCTAAATCATTTCTTGGGTGTAGCACTGGGCACGTTCTATAAACTGTAATTACAGGGTGAGCTGGCTATTCATTTTGCCTTCTGCTGGAGCTAAGATAATTTACTGTTCAAGGTTACTTGAGAGTCTGTTATGCTGCTGCTCCTTATTGGAATGTAAACATCTGTAAGTTAACTCTGAAACTAAAAAAAAAAAAAAAATGTGTCAGAAGAATTTTAAAACCCATGAGCTCCTCTGTTGCCCCATGTCACAGGAAAGAACAGCCACTGTGCATTTGCAGCTCTGTCCCTGGGCAAGGCCTGCTTCTCCAAACCCTAATAATGCTTGAGAACTACCCCTGGGAACAGGACTCCTAATTCACACCAGTCAAGACCAAGCCACGCCTTGCTCCAGATGTGTTCGATACATGAACACGTCAGACTCGAGCCTGAGGAGGGACGTTTAGTCTGCGTCTCTTCCGGCTGCGGGCTAATGGGTCACTCGAGTGTTTCGCATGGAAGGGTCAGCTTCATCCCTTTGTTCATTTATCTGCTGAGTTGCCACCTTTCACTTGTGTGTGGTAGGGCTTGAGCAAAACCACAGGCTTGTGCCCCCTCCAGATGACAACCCTGCGACACTCATCCTTTGAGGGCTGTAGGGGATTGTGAAGCAAATTTGAGTCGACAGCTGATTAAGTGTTGGGTCATGTTCTGGAAGTAGGAAATATTGCAGAGAACAAAGCAAGGAGTTTATATTCCAGGGGAGAACATGGACAATAAATAACTCAAATAAGCAAACACACGGTCCTAGAAGAGCCTCTGAGCTTAGTAGAAAATACAAGAGGAGTGTGTGGATGAAATGGCAGTGGGAGGCCAGTGTGCACGGGTGCTTGGGTGCGTGGTCACAGAAAGGCCACAGGAGGCTGGGCGGTGAGCGGGAAGCGCGAGGGCCTGGCCGCAGCTGTGGGCGGGGAGGGAAGGAAGGCGGCAGGAGAAGGCTCTTGGGGCCCAGCCGTACTCAGCGTGCTCAGGACCTGAGGTGAGGCCTGGGGCCAGGAGAGGAGAGAAGGAGGAAGAGCAGGAGCCCAAGACGAAGCCAGGCAGGAAGGTACAGGGAGCTTCCAACAGGCGCCCCTGAGGAATGCGGAGCCTCAAGGGGAGATCGAAAGGTACACTGAGCATTTGTAATTTTAAAATATTTATTTCAGCAAAAGACACATTGACATTAATCCCGTGGACGTGGTCTGTCTCGCTCTGAGCACACTCACCTCAGCGTTCCCACTGCTTCTGGAGCAGCTCCGGAAGTCGTCTTGTGTGAATGTCTTTATGAGGTGACCAATAGTGCAGGGACAGCTGCTGCCGAGGGCCAGCCAGGCCAGGAAGCTCCTAGAATCACGGCGCTGTGTCCTCATCACCTTACTGGGTCTGGCATTGTGCAGTTTCTGCGTCTCCCTCGACATCAAACTGATCACAAAACACTGACGCTGTGAATGGATTCAGGACACTGAGGCAGCCAGGTCAGTGGCGCAAAATACCGACAGGAGGGCTTCCGGAGCCGCTTCAGAAAGTGCAAGGAGGAAGGGGAGAGTGTGTTGGAGACAGGAGGGAGCATTTTGAGGAGGATGGACGACGACGCGACTTTTACTGTAGTGAGTCCTTAAGCGTGAACGTTCCCAAGCTTTTTCGTAACACCTCACACAACCCGCACTGGAAGAAGCTTAACTAACCTGTGCGGAGGAGACGAGCCAGCACGTCTGAGGCAGTGGACGGCAAGGTGCAGCGAGCCACTGGTCAGGTCACGGTCTGCGGTCATTGCACGGGCGATGGGTGGGCTGCGGGGAAGACAGGAAGAGCGCGCCTGCTGCCGCTGAGGGAGTGCGTGGTGTGAGAACGCAGACGGCCCCAGAGGAGGTCAGGAGCCGGCGTCGCCTGTGCGGGAATGTGGGGAGCCCGTGGGGAGCCCGTGGGCGAGCTCGTGTGGGTGGGGCGTGGGTGCTGTTCCTTGGACATAGGCTTGGGCTTCGAGATGGCACCCACCTAGAGGGGCAGCACGGCTCCTGGAGTCTGGGGACCAGTCTGAGCTGGGCAGTCTCTTGTGACTGAGAAGGAGGAGTCCGTGATGAGACACAAAGCTGAGCAACGCGCAGGAGAACCTGTAGGAACTTTTCTAAACTTTCGTTGGTACCTCTAAACGGGGAGGGGCTGGCGAAGGGGCTGAGTGGTAGCTCCAGGAGGTCTGGGGATGGTGTCCTGGCTCTGGCTCATGTCCAGGTGTCCCCCAGAGCCTCAGGCACTCATAGGTGGCGCTCTTCAGAGCTGGCTGGGCCCAGGCCGTGCAGTACTGTGCTCATCCATTGAGGGAATTAGCGAAATTCTTAGTGCGGCCGGGTGGACTTACTAACGGCCGACCTCCACCCAGATGCAGGTGGCACCAACCACCAGGCTGGAGCCGGGATGGGCGCAAAGGAAAAGCCAGGCTTCTGCCTGCTGCCCCCTGCCTGCCGATCAGGGCCTTCCCCTGCGCCCCTCGCGCCCACCTTGGAGCAGCCCGCGATGCGCAGAAACCTCTACAGCCTGTGCGCCAAGACGAACTTCTCCTACTTGCACTTTGCGTGTTGTGCATTTGTCTCCACCACAAGGCCAGTACCTAAGACAAGGAGGCTGTGTGCCTGAGGATTTCCAGCCCCAGTGTGGAACTCCGTGTGCCTCCACACCCACAGATAATGGCCGACCTCAGTCGGAATTTGACCTTGAGTGTGGATTTTTACTCTAGGTGAGTATTCACCTATGTATGTAGCATGGGAGATTGAACCAGGGTGTTCGCACCGAGCCACACGCTCGGCCCTCTACGATTTACCTTGAGACAGGCTCTCACAGCGTGGCTTTTGCTAAAGTGTAGAAGCTATGTCCTCATTTATAGAGAACAGAAAATCTTTTTAAAAATTGTATTTATTTGGTACAGGATCTTACTATGCAGCTTGGACTTACAGTGATCCTCATGTTTCAGCTTACCCAGCTCTGGTATTACAGGCATGTGCCACCACGCCCAGTTTCGGGGGCTGGCTCCACATGCCGGGCGCAGCGCCAGCACAGCCCGTGTTCCCGGGAATCGAACCGAGGTCCTTGCACTTGTCTAGGCAGGTGCTTAGACCGCTGAGCTGTCTCACATGTTAAGATTTTGAAGTATCAGCCATCTCAGAACACAGTACATGTCTTAAGTCTTACTGCCAATACTTAAAATATTTTGGGTTTAACTTGTCATGAGTATCTCCTTATTTGTTTCATATATGGAGGTTTCTTCATTTAAATATAGTTATACATTTATTATTGCCAGAATCAAAAGCAATAGTCTGTAATGGCAGACACTTACGTAGAAACAATTAAGGAGTGTCAAATAGCTAAGAATTCCATACAGATGTTGAGAAGAACAGGGCATTAACTTGATGCCTTCAGAATGGTTGCATAAGTTTTGAGTGAAAAGTTGCATATTAAAATTTGAATAATAGTATAAAATAGAGCCATGTTGCTCAGGTATTATGGATCCAAATTCTGAGAAATTATGGGTAGCAGTCATAATAGAAAAAATTTAGGGGGTCTGCCCATTAGCTCAGTTGTTTAAGTGACTGCTTAAACAAAGCAATCAGCATGCTGTGGTTTGATCCCCAGATCCTCAAGCCTTGCCAGACCTGCCCTGAAGGCATCCTGAGCC
>NDGM011100001.1:0-11205 GCA_002564305.1 Octomys mimax | reverse complement strand
GCAAAAATCCTCAATAAAATCCTAGCAAATAGAATGCAGCAAATCATCAAGAAGATCATACACGATGACCAGGTAAGATTCATCCCAGCGATGCAAGGATGGTTCAATATTCAAAAATCTATAAACAGAGTCCCAATAAAACATGTTGATGACCTGTGATATATTACTTTAGGACTATTTTATATTCTGTCTTTCTAGCTCCTTGATTAAATAAGTTAAAAACAAATCAGATGGAACCATCTTACCTTATATGACCTTAGCGGTGTGGCAATAGCCCAGTAGGTACTCAGTTTTTGTCCCATGAATGTGTTAGTGACTATGAGGATGGTTAATGTTGCTATGTAGATAACGTAATAGGCTGGAAGAATTTACAAGGTAATGTAACTCTCCCGTTACTTTAAAAGTGCTTGTTTTACATATCCAAAAGGAAATAGTGGATTAGAAAAATAGTTTAGGTGAATGAGTTAGTATTTTAAGAAGAAATGACCCTATTTTCCCGACTTAGACAGGTTCTGCAGGACCTCCTTTCTCTATGGTCTTCCAAGGACTCGTCTCATACTTACAAAGTGTACAGAGACTGAGCACTGGGCTAGGCTTTTTATTTTTATTTTTTAATTAATTAATTAATTAATTTATTTATTTATTATTTGGTACAAGGTCTCACTACACATCTGAGACTCATAGTGATCCTCCTTTCTCAGCCTCCGCAGTGTTGGGCTGACAGGTATGAGTCACTGGCATGATATGTGGTACCAGGGATCAAACCCAGATCCTTAAGCTTGCCAAGCAGGCGCTTGGATTGCCGAGCTGTCTCCCCAGCCCCTGGGCTATGCTTTTAAACATAATTGCAGAAATATTTTTATTGTTGTAGTGTCTTCATGGTTTGGGGACTTCCTGTCTCTCAAAACTCGATGCTACTTGTTTTACTGGTGTGTGCCTTCTAGATGCCTGAATTTGAAGTCTTACTGGTGTGTTTGCAGTAGCTTACTCAGATAGTTGTATTATGTCAAGCTGGGAATAAGAGTTGGGTCAAGGTTGTGAACTGTGTAGTCCTTTAAAGGGACTATTTATTTTTATTCGCCTTTCCTTGGGTCATGGTCATCCTTGTATTTATCCAAAATGGAGTTTATTACTGAGCCAAAGATAATATTTTCTAATCCTACTGAAACATGACACCAGTAAGAAATGACATTTTACATACTGAATAGTGGTAGACACACGTGTACATGTGCACACATACACTAACTGTAAAGGATTTGTTGCGACTTGGAAATATCCATGCTTAACTGCTGGGGTTCTGTGTTTCATTTGATTTTCATAAAGTGCGGGTCACTGAATCAATTTCATGACTCACAAATTATTTTGCCACACATTTTAACAACTGCTGAACACCGGCAGCATAAAACTTTGTCATTCCCAGGATCAGCTTCCCTCTAGGGTTGGGGAGAGTAGAAGCCTCTTTGCATGTGCACTGGTGCTGGGCATGCTAAACCAGATTTGCCTCCAGCGCTCCCACCTAACTGTTGTTATCCAACTGCTAAGTCCAGGTTTTGAACTTATTTCCTTTTTTATTGATAGGTGTGAGCCAAACGGAAACTCCTGAGTTAATAATGAATTGTATTTAGGTTTGCACCCCACATAGTTTATGTTTACATCTTTCATCTTGCAGCATTGTTATGCAATCAGCGATATAGCTGTCTTTTAATGGTAGGGCTCTGGATGTGGATTTGAAAGGTCTTAAGGGAAGCCACTTAACCTCTCTCTCTGAGGCTTAGTGGTAGGGGGAAGGTTAAATTAACATAGATAGCTGGCCCTGAGCAGTGCGTGGTTTAAGTGGAATGGAGCATAGGTTTTGACATGGGAAGGGCTTGGGAGATGACATAACTTCATTGTAAAACTGAGGGCTATGCCATGTCTAAATGAGTTCCCTTGGTAGTTCATGCATTTATTTGCTGTGCCATCATTACCAATCAAGAATGTATACCACTTCATCCACTCAGGTGAACAGCAGAGCTCTTGGTGTAGTCTCCAGTGGATCTCAATTACTCCCTTGCAATTTATCATATTTATAACTACTTCTCTTCTTGAAGACTTAGTCTTCCTGTAGGATTTTTCTTTAATTTATAGAAGTTTGTGAGCATTGAATAAGGTGATTAATTTATGTAAAGATCCAAGCACCATAGCTGCTATCTTCATAAATTTTCAGAACTAAATTTATTTTTAATCAAAGTTTATTGATGCTTTAAAATAAAATGGAGAGGCTGATATAGAATATAGCATTTGTTCTTTTTGCTCGTAGCATCTTGTTTGAACACCACGCTGAAATTGTACATGATCAAAGTGTTATTAATAGCCATTGACCAGCACTTTTGTCTGTCAACATCAATCAATTTGAACGATTTGTTTCTTGCTGAGAAAATGGCTATATTTTTATAATACGATGTCTACATTTAGCGGCTCCATCTTACAATAATTTAATACTTCTTGCTATTTCTGTGATCCAAGGAGGAGAAAGCTCCTCCTTCTGCATTGGATGCAAGAAACAGAGACATGGCCATCTTCAGAGTCCTCCCTTAGGCCTGGCCCATGTTTGGAGCAGAGGTGTGTCTGATCACCAGGGATAACAGCCACTCTGTGGAGCTGAGGTACTGGGAATAGGGCCAGTTTCCTCCTCCTGACCCTGACTCAAGCTTTCCATGAGATCTTCTGTCAACAACACCAGCCCTGCTCTTTCTACCAGCTGCCCTTCTTACATAACCCAACTGGATTTCCAGAGTTTACATCTCCAAAGCTGTTATCACTGCATTCTCTATATAGTGGGATATGGTTGCAAACTTAGCAAATAAAAATGGAGGACATCCAGTTAAATTTGAATTTCAGATAAGCTTATTTTTTAAAATATCAGTATGACACGAGTAATATTCTTGAAACATTTGTACTAAGAAAAAGCTACAGGTATTTCTTAACATATGACGGATTAAAGTATACTGTAAACAGAAAATATTACAATTTGATAAAATATTGCATCTGATAAACTTAGCCTACCTAATATCATAGCTTAGTCTAGCCTGCCACACATTTTTACATTGACCTACAATTGGGCAAAATTATCTCATGTAAAGTCTGTTTTATAAGAAAATGTTGAAAATCTTATGTAATTTATTGAATACTGTATAGAAAGTGAAAAATAGAATGACTGTATTGGTGTCCTTTCTCATTATCATAAAGTAGAATAATCATAAGTCAAACCATCATAAGTCAAGGACTAGTCTGTTATTTATCTGAAATTAAAATTTGATTGTCTTTCCACCCACGGTGCTAAGGAAGTATGAAATCTTAGCTGGAGCAGAACTTGGTCTTGCTGGTCTTGTTCTGCCATCGCCCTCTGACTTCCTACAAGGTTTACCCTTTATTCTCTTTTCCCATTATCCAAGGAATGTGATGTACTGGAGAAATTTGACAGGAATTCATGAAGTTCTTTCAGTTAGATGAGTTTATAGCATAAGTAACTACGTATCATTTATCTCACCACAGCCCTCTCAACAGTTTTCAACCCTTATTCCAATCAACCAGACAGCATGCGGCCCATCGTCAAATTAGCGTTGCACAAACATTTCTAGGCCTCATGTTTCAATGATGATGTTGTAAGCCATATTGAGTATGAGCTGAGGAATAATCAGCAAAAGCTCAGATGGGCGAGACAGGTGTTGAGCTGAATGACGAGCTGATATGCCATGCTGCTTACTTTCTGGAGAAATGGACCTGATTTGGAGAGGTAGTCCTGGAACTCTTGCTTGCTTAGCATTCAGTGGTGCTGAAAAGTGTATTGAAGTAATCTTCACCAATTCTTTCCAAATTATAAGTATTCTGTGTTTAAACATGTTTTCTCTAAGGAAAGTTGGATTGACATGAAGTCACACATGTCTGGAATTATCTCCAACTCCTTTATAAACAGACCAAGACTTGGACGGGTGCACCTTAGGTTACGGAGTTTTCCTGGGCTGGGCTCCAAAGCTTCCTGACTCTTGAACAATAACGTGTTCTTTCCATGCTACTTTGCATATTTATTTTACAGAAGCCTTGTGCCTTTGAGCTGTTCCTATCCACTTTGCAAGCTTACTTGTGTCCTGCAGGAGTGGAGGGTCAACCCTTGCAGAAAAATTTTGTTTAGTGCCTCCACTGGGTGTATATGCTGGCAATGGGGACTTCTCTCCTCATCTTTCTCCTTCTCATCCTTCTACCTCCCTTTCTTCTTAAAATTAATCATAATCATGTTTTCCAGTCCCATGCCTGTAAATATTTCTGCTGGGCATTTTTAACTGGGATTTCTAAATATCCCAACTGGGGGAGGCTAGTATTTCTTCATAACATACATTCCTTAAGGAAAAATTTAATACTTTAACCTTTAAGATCTTTTTGTTTTTTTCGTTTCCTTTTCCTTTCCTTCTATCTAAGGTTGTTGCATGTCACATTGTAAGGCACAAGCAAGCCTGTAATTTGTGATGATGGCTGGCTGATTGGAATTCATGCTGTAGATTAATGCTGATGAGTTAGCCTTAAAATATTAAGATAGGAGTTGGAAGGAATCTTAGGTATGGTCTGGTGCGCTCTTCTCCCCCAGCAGAAATGGAGATTCTTGTATCACAGTGTTTGTGGGGAAGCTGGGGGCAAGACCTGTTTTGCCTGATTCCAGAGCAGAGCTCACCCCCAACTATGAGGAGCATAGTGCAGCAGGAATTAACTCTTCAGAACACTGAAATACTCAAGCTATTTTTAACATTTTTGACAAAAGTTGTTCTCTTTCGTTGAGGAAGGATGATGGGGTTTGAACCCAGAATTCTTGAAAGTTGTTCTAAAGTAATTTGTCTTGTAAAATCTGTATTCAACTAATTAGAACATATTTAGCTTTTTATCAGCATGGTGTCATCCTTATCAGCAGTTTTGTGAGCATTCTTTGTTTTAATTCCTGGATGTCTTCTGCCATTGGGGGCAAAAAGACTCTGCCCATGATTATACCAAGACTTCTGCATGAATGATTTGGGAAATTTTGGGTATCTTTCATCGTTGCCTGCTGTTACCTTTTGCTTTCGGGGCTATGTTTATAAAAGCATTTTCTCCTTTCTGTCGCATTCGTAGCGTTGAATTTTAATTTATTGCAGTAACTGGGTATTGCTACAGAGAGCACAGTGCCATTCTGGCCTCTGAGTGAAAGAAGCTGCTCAGACTGTCCTCAAACGTATAGCCCTCTTGCTCAGCCTCTCAAGGAGCTGGGATCACAGGCGTGTGCCACACCTGGCTGAAAGATTTTTATTACTGGAATTTCCCAAGAAGAGTGTAGGGCGTATCACCCTGAGCCTCCTAGTCTAGAACCTTTATCAGTTTTTGTTTGTTTGCTCTTGTGGGAAAAGTCAGGTAAGGGCAGGGAAGCACTTTAGGACTGGCTAGTTTAAATACCATCAGTGGGCTCTGAGATGTAGGAATACGTGGTCTCTAGCTGTCTATTGTCTGGCTTTGAGGGATTGAGTGCAGGGGAAATATGACTGGTCGGGTGAGCGTTAGATAAACAAGCTGCTGATGGGCTCTAGATCAAAGAGGAGGAGAAAACCACTTCGGGCAGCAGTTCGGCTCTGCAATTAGCGGGTACCAAATGGATATGCACAGAGTTAAGTAGACACAGACACCTTCCCTGTCTCACTTTGCCGCATTTAACTTTGTGGTGAGCCGAGTAACCACCAACCCAAATGGGTTCATAAGGTGTGTATCTCGGGTATGTTTTCATAGATTTTTGAAGAGTGTGTATGTCATTTTTGTGAGGGCTAGGCTATGAGGTAGATTTTTATTTTTATTCTTTTCTGAAATTTTGTACTTACATCACTGAAGATTAGATATTTATTAATTGGAAACAAGGCTACTTTATTTGGAAACAATGTGCAAAAGTGATGCATAGATTCTGGTCATGGACCTCCTTGGTTTGGGACAGTGACTTACCCTTTTTCCTAATTGGAAAGATTCTGTAAACAAATCCTTCCTATGTGTAAGCCAAGTGTGAGTGCCACTTTATGTGATGTCATTGTCTGAACAGCCATTTCTTACCACCTCCTTCCCTCTCAGCTCTGAAGTTCTTTTTCATCTTTGCAGTAGGGCACTCAGCATTTTCGGGTTTTCCTCCAGGCACATCCTCTTTCATCACCGGGGCAAAACGCTTTATCATCTTGTACGGTCTCCTGGTGTCTAGTGCTGAGCTCAGTGCTTCGTCGGTGCCCAGCTGGAAGTGCTTGCTGGTCTGCATCTGTGTGTCAGCTTATACTTCACTCACTGTAGCTTACACACTGGATAGCACATTGGTGCAGACAGTTGAAGCTGTTTCCTGAGTGACTCTTAGAGTGGAAATAACCGCTCCATATATGTTACATGATAATGCCTCCAAGTGTTTAAGACACTGCGTTAGACAGGCCCTGTGTGGCCTGTGTGGGACCAGTGGAGTGATGTGTATTTGAGGACAGATGCAGACCAAGGGGTCTTTGGGTAATGAAAGTTATATAGTGAAAAATATGTAGTGACTCAGGAAGACTTCAACCTAGGGAGAAGGGTGAAAGTGTATTTTTAATTGAATGAAAATCTCAAATATCAAGGGCTTTATGGATTATACTGAAATATTCATTATATGTGGTAAGTTGAATAAGGAACCCCTTGGCCAAAGATAAGAAAGCATAATTCCTTGAACTTGTGAATGCCTTAAATGGCAAAAATGACATTGCAGATGTTATTAAGGATCTTGAGATAGAGTAACTGTCTCAAATTTTCCAAGTAGGCCCCAGACATTTTCATAACAGAGAGGTAAGAGGGTCAGTAGGAAGAGGACACGTGGCAGTGGATGGGGACAGAGGCTGGAGTGGTGCATTGCCTCCAGCCAAGAGATGCAGCAGCCTCTGCTAGCTGAAAAGGCAAAGGATATTCCTCACAAGGGAACCAGCATGGCTTTTGCCTTAGTGTTATTTAGTTCAGTGAGATTCATTTTAGCCTTTCAACCTCCGGAAATATCAAGTAGTAAGTTCGTGTTGCTTAAGCCACAGAGCTTGTGGTTGTTATAGCATCGATAGGAACAAACATCATCTTCATCAGAACTTTGTTTTCTTCATTCCTGAATGCCTCAGAAATTTGAAAGGACAAACTTTACACATGGCTGAACATTGCCATTTCTATTCTTGAGTAATCAAAACAGACCACTCTCAGTACACTGCAACACACACACACACACACACACACACACACACACTTAGGAAGGCTTGAGAGTATATTTCTGTGCAAATATTTTGTTGTGCAGATACTGCCTCAGACCTGCAAAGAGTCTTACCTAAAGCAGATGCAGCCCTTGTCTTCTTGGGGTTGAGGCCAGAACTCTGTTTCAGTATTAGTGTGAGACACTTTCTGCCAGGAGTAACCAATCTCTTACGTTATTCTTTATAACATTGCAGTTTCCATATATCCATTTAAAATTATACTTGGGCTAGGTGTGGTGCCACACTCCTGTGATCCCAGCACTCTGGGACTCTGAGGCATGGAGATCACAAATTTGAACCCCTTTTGGTTGATTGAGACCGTATCTCAAAAAAAAAAAAAAAAAGTTAAACATAGAACTGGCAATGTAGCTCCGTGTGAGGGCCTTGGGCTCAGTTAATTTGCGAATAAATGAACACTGAAAATTGATAAGTAATTTGGCATGTTAAATACTCAATGGTATTTAAAGCATAATATAAAATTTCAGGCTCTAAGATGCTTTAGGAAAATGATGTTTATTGTCTCAGTCAAGTAATCAACTTCCATGCAAGAAGGGGTGCCACCCAGAAGAGTGGAGGCCAAGTCATGCAGGCCTCTTAGGCATGGAGCTCTTCCGCTGGGAAGAAGGCTTGTGGCATTCAGTGAGTCTATTCATTCCTAACAGTTAATAATTAGATTATACCATGAGGGCAGAGAAGGCTGTGGATACAGCGCTGCCTGACTTCCCTTCCAGGGGATATCAGTGCAGAATCAAGTACTAAGTCACCCTCTGATCAAAGCAGTTGGCTGAGTGGAAGTTGCTGGTGGCCATACCATGAATCTGTGGTGCCATCTAGGAAGTTAGCGAGCTATGAAGAACATCGTAGGTCACAGATTCCTTTCCAAACTTGGCAGTAGTTGGTGTCTAATGGACTTTATTTCTCTTAATCAGAGTCTGGAGAGTCTTTACCTTGATCCTAGTCAGAGGACAGGAAAGATGTAGGGACAGTTTCCCAGGTCTTTCCACCTGTGCTACGAGCTGAGATGGAAGATGACACTACAGTGCTGCATTTCTATTGCTGGACACAATTTTCCCTGACACTACCCTGTGTCTTTGGGATAACTTTGACTCCTATTTCTACTCAGTGTGAGGGAAAGACCAAAAGACAGAATTGGAGGGAATTCTGGAAGAAATGAGGTCAATATTTTCATGATGTGCTGTATAGTTTTTTCATAGTAAATGTTTGATGAACATCCTTTTCTTGCACACTGTCCCTGAGGAAAGTAAGCCCAGTTATTTTTCTGAGTCTGGTAAGTGCAGAGTAACCTCTGTCTTCCCCTGCCTTTTCCTCTTCTTACCTGTGGAGGTGAGATGAAATTGCCAATGACTACTGTTAGAACCGAGGGACATTTGTCAGTCTGTGCTAAGAGTTACTAAACAGACTTTCTAACATGGATTGATTTTTATAGAATCGAGTGGATTTTTAAAAACATGTCTTCCTTATAACTGGCAGTGAACTTTGTAAGTTGCTTTATAGAAATACACGTTTTTTAGACTTGACTCCCCACATCCCTCTCTTAAGCAGCATTCACAGAGGCTGTTTAATCACTTTTGTGGAAAGTTTCCCTCACTGCCCATCTGGTGAAGGGAGGTGTGTGGTCTGCAGCTGCGATTGCCTGGGCCGTGTAGCGCACGGAGTGACATGGTGCAGGTTTTCTCCCAGCGTTTTCTCAATGCCCACAAAGCCCCACTGACTTCAAGTTAACAATTGTTTCAAATGTCTTTACTCATCACCACATTTTCAAGCCAGCTTAATTCCCTGAGTGGGTGCAGACACCATCTTATCTGCTGTGATCAGCCTCTTGCTGATGGGCTCCTCCTTTGGGTGCTGAGCCCCCTATCCAGGACAGGCTGTGGCTCTGCGATGTGGTCACAGGGTTGTTGCCTGGGGCAGAGCATCTACCCTGCTTCTCCTGAAAGGGTGATGGTTTTGCTGATAGGATGTGAACATCAGCTCTCTCTGCTTGGTCACCACATCTGTCCAGTGCTACTTAGCTGCAATGCCTCTAAGATTAAAGTGCATTTTGACTCAGCTGGCAAACTATAAAAATTATAATTTTATAATATTTTTGAAGATAAAAGTTTTATTTAAGGGTAACCTCATAGGTTTAGAATTACAGAGTGAAAAGGGGTCTTAGATTGNAGGTAATTTTGCATTCATTCAATCAAAAGACTTATTGATTACTTATGCGGTTAGGGTTTCTTTTCCAGGAAATGGTGTTACTTCGTAAGCAAAACACAGCTGCTGCCATATCATGGTTTTCCCAGTCTGTGGGGGTGATCATGGGGAGCACAAGTAATTTTTCAAGGTCTGTAGCTATAAACTAAAGCAAAAACAGCACATCCTCTGAAGGAGAAGTGAGGGACCCTGGGAGGCTGTGACAGGAGAAGCCCCAGGTACAGCCTGGGTTCAGGGACAGGACAGTAGAGGGTGAACAGAGGGGAGAGTGGGAAGTGATTCACAGGAGTTGACCTGGTCGCACCTGGAATCCAGGGCTGCCCTCCCCTGGATATCGTAAGTAGGTGCCTCTGTGGAAGGAAGACGTGGGAAGCCTGGAGGAAGGGCTTCTTTTGCGAGGTGGTAGGGCCATCCAGGAGCCCCCTTCGGCTTTTCCCTTCTCTCCTTCTCAGGGCAGGCAGTTAGACCTTTACACTGCTCACGGTGCCGCCATCAAAGTCAGGCAGAAAAGAAAGGAGGAAGGAAGCAGAACGCTCACTCTTAGACCTAACTTTCAAGAGAAAGTTGAAATGATAATTCCAGATGATCTCCCTCCCAGATATCTGTAGAAGTTATTTTAACCCTGTGTCCTTGTACCCAGTTGCACGAGACTGTAAATCTTTTGCCCATTATTTAATGTTTGAAGGTAAATTTCCTAGTGTAGTACTGTAGTCTGCCTCCTTTAGGATGTATTACAGTGGTATTTTATTTGTTTTGTTTTGTTTTTTAATTTGAGAAAAATATGTCACTGAGCTTATGCTTTTATATTTGTAAATTGTGTTAATTTATACATTCCCATCCTCTTCCTAAAAATAAGTCTCTTCCAGTGTATGCTCATCTGGAGTGCTGTGCACCTTCCACATGCTGCAGGACATTTACATCAGAGGCCTTTGCATAAGAGATTGGAAAATGGCTAAGGAAGGTTGACACAGTGCATTTTATCCCGCTACCGGCTAACATACATATTCAAGCACAGTGACTGTAACTTTGAAATGTTATTTGGGAGGCAATTTTACAACCAATGTTTGAAACAGTGGTGCTGAGCTTTAGGAACCTAGCTTCTTGTTTCAGCTTACCACACTGTGTTTTAGGAAGCAGCAGGAAAAGATTCAGGTCCCAGAGGTCTGACCAGTTTTGCTTCTGAGAGTTCTCTTTGCAGCTGTCATGCCTAGTATAGATTCCCAGCCCTCAAGGCCTCGTGCAGGTCCTCCCAGGGTCTCACTGGTCACCTTGGATTCAGCCTAGTGGGAGTGAGCCCTTCTGAGCAGCAGGCCCGAGCTACTGCAGCCCCCTTCCTTGTGCTCCTCTGACCATAGAATTGGGGGGTACGAGCCACTCCTTACCTGTACAGTGTCCAGTCATCATCACACCTCCAGGGAGCCCAGTTGTCCAGGACGGTAGCCAACAGCCTCCTGGGGCTAAAGAACATGGAAGATGTGCCAGCATGACTGGATAATTAAATTTTAAATTTAGTTGCAATGAATTTTAAAAATTGATATTCAAATCAGTGATTAGAACTACTCTACAGTGTGAACTTATTATTTCAATTGCAAACTTTGTGAATGAGGGTTTCCAACAAAAATGTAATGTCCCATATGAGAACTTATACTGTAACATCATGTAACACAGTAGTGTCCCAAATTTTCTGATCAAGGAGATTATGGGGCCA
>NDGM011099990.1:0-11317 GCA_002564305.1 Octomys mimax | reverse complement strand
TAGGGATGGAACCAGGGTTTCCCACATACTAGACAAGTGTTCTACCTCTGAGCTACACCACCAACCCTCCCTAGTTCTTCTCAGCCAGAGGAAGCTGTGGGAAACTGCTGGCCAGCAAGGGTGTGAAGGGGCTGGAAAAGCAGGAGCTGACTACCATCCAGGGACAGATTCAAGACCTTCTTCTCGAGGTGGCCACCTTCTGGCTGGTTCAGCCACAGGAGAGGGGCTTCTGCTCTCTCCTCCTGCACAGCCAGGGAAACCCCATCATCACCCCTGGCCAGCAGGGAAGTGTGTGTGTGTGTGTGTGTGTGTGTGTGTGTGCGCGCATGTGCACACTTTCCTGTGGTACAGTCACCACTGGGGATCCCAAAGCTGCAGGGTTAGCTCTGGGGAACACCCCACATTTTGGTCAGATGACTTTGATTGTCTGTAGGTGAAGCTTTTGAGCTTTCCTAAGCCCCCACCCCTTTCTGTGCAGCAGTGTCTTGGCCAAGGACCCTTTTCAATAGGGGCTCTGGCTTCCTGGTGGGCCTGGGGGCCCAGGCAAGCCAGGGGGACCCTGGATTCCTGGTTCACCCTTAGGCCCCGTGGCCCCCCGCTGGCCTGGTGACCCTGTCTTCCCTGCTATCCCTGGTTTCCCCTGAGGCCCTGAGGGTCCTGGAGACCCAGGGGGCCCCTCTGGCCCCAGGGGCCCCACATCCCCTTTGGGGCCTGGCTGTCCTCTTGCTCCTCCAGTGCCAAAGCTGCCCTTTGAGCCTTTGAGGCCTGGGAAACCTCGTGGGCCAATTGGTCCTCTTTCGCCCATTGGTCCGGGCTCCCCAGGCTGCCCTTGAGGACCCTGGGGTCCAGGGGGGCCCAAGCTGCCAAGGTCTCCTTTGGATCCTCTGCCGCCAACAGGACCTTTTACGCCTGAGTCTCCTTTGAGTCCTCTTGGTCCTGGAGGCCCGGGGGCACCTGGGGTGGGAGAGAAGAGGGCACAGGTTAGTTAAGAGGGGCACAGTGCCAGCCCAGGGGTGCCACCTCTGGATGTGCAGACTGATGGTTTTACCATTGGTGAAATGGGGACAAGACAGCAGATTCTGTGGGACAACATGCACCAGTGTCTTCAGTCAGGCCTGGTACAGGACTAACACTTGCATCCTGACTTCGATGCTCACTGCTCTGAGCATGCGCATGAGTCCAGGCTGAGAACAGACTGCTCAGAGGAGGCAGAGGTCGGGCTTTCTGCCATGCTCGGGAGCCTGGGCCAGGCTTCCACACCTCCTTAGGATGTTCGACTGCCACGCTGGCCCTCGACCTCCCAGGCATCTGGGAACACGGGTGGAGTCAGGGGAAGATGGAGAAAGTGGAAACTGTCCTGCCAGTTTGATTTAAAACTGTCTCATTACTATTTATTTCTCAGTAAAATTATGGAAAAAATAAAAAAATAAAATAAAACATATTACACACACACACACACACACAAAATAAACAAATAAATAAATAAAGACAGAGAAAGTGAGGAATGAGAAGAAAACAGTCCCAGGGTAGGGTAGGTGAGGCTCACAGCAAGGGCCCAGAGAAAGCACGAGTCCTTAGAGAAGCCTTCCTGACCACTGCAGCCTCTTCTCTGGGCTCTTGACACCTCTACCCTCTGGATCTTTAAGTTTAAATCAAAGCTCAGGAAAGCCAGCACTGTACCACCCCAGAAAGGCAGAAAGACCCACATTTCACATCCCAGGCTTGCACACAGAGCTGGGCACAGTCAGGAACATTCGGATGTGCTTGGAGATGGCTGCTATGGACCTGATACCAGACCGGAGGAGACTCAGAGATGGAGTATGGCCTTCCCTGTGGAACCCTGATTTCATGTCCTCTTTGCTCAGTCACTGCCTCTCAGACCTGTCCCAGCCCTGAGGACACACAGCAGACAGAGTCTGTCACTCTGCCAAGACACACAAGAATGCCTCACGAGCACACACATGTCCTGGCTCATGAGGGTTTTGGTGTAGAGACAGTGGCTTTCACTGTGGCCAACCTGGCTTTCCTCAGAAGGCAGTGTGTCAAGTTGACTGAAGTTGGCCAGGTGTCCCTGAGGCCTCTGTGTCCTCACAGGATGAAGTGATGTCCCTATGGCTTCCCAGAGGAAATAGAACCCAGGATATTTCTCAGGGCAGGGATGTTGGACACCAGAGCCCAGAGCCCTCTAAGGAGCCCAGATGCAGTTCTGTGGCATCAGGACCCATGCTCTGGCTGATATGCCCTCCTGTCCCCACACTCCCCACCCTGAGCATGGCCCTCTGTCTCCTTCAGTGTTTCTGCATGGAACAGTTTCGGTTCTCTATTATGACCTAACCTGGAAACCAGGCCCCAGATGGAGTCAGCACCGCCAGAGCCAATAAAAACCTTCCAGTCTGTTCCCTGCCACCAGCTGCCATGAGTATGTGGCCTTGCGTGGGCTCACGTGGCATGCCAGCAGAGAGGTGGAGTGTCTGCGGTTGGCTTGGTTGGGAGCAGCTGACAACAATGACAACAACCACAACAACCTGGCCTAAGCAAAGCCAGAGGCAGGACTTGCCCTTTGGTCCCCAGCAAGCCCCTGGCAGCCCAGGCTAGAACAACACAGGCACAGGCAGATGTCCATGCCCGAGCCACCTCCCCCAGCCTGGCAGGCCTCACTGGGAGCAGGCAAGGCCACGGTATGTCTTCATCCTGATCTGCTCCTGGCCCCTGAGCTGGCTGAGGCCTGGAAAAGCAGAGACTATCCAGAGGCTGAGAGGCCCCAGGAGGCTGCATGGATGGTGGAGCAGTGCTGGCAATTCTGTACCCCACACCCCAACGTGCAGAGTTTAGCCAAGAATTGCACTTAGTACAGCTGAGATACCTGGTCGACTTGCGCTTACTGCCCACAATTGAGCAGCACCGAATACTGCCGAGAGTCACGCATATGGCTTCCAAGCACCCCTATAGCTCTGTACCCCTTCCTACTGCCTGGCTGGGTGGCCACATGCCCCTTGCCTTGGTCACTGATCTTTGGTGGCTTCAGTAGGCCCATCGCCACCTGCTCTGGGAGTGGAGGCTCCTCCGGGCCTGATGTCAGCTCCCTCATTCTCTCCATCTCTTTGCTCTGACCTCTGGGTGGGATTGGCCGCCATCCCTGTCTCCAACCTGAGAAATCTCCTCTTGAAGAGGACTCTTGCCCTGCCCGTGAGGCCAGCTGATGTCTTCTCACTTTCCCCCGGTACCCTTTCTTTCTGAGGTCACCCTCTTGGTGATGACCTCCTCCTTGTTCCTGAGGAGCACAAGGGCCACTGTAAGGGCTCCTGAGTGTCTGCAAAGTGTCAGTGACAGAAGACAAATGGAGCCGAAGCCACTCTTCCTCCTCCCCACCAGTCTTCCCTGGCTCCTCTCCCGAGGACAGCTCTTGGATGGGGAGGACTGGGCAGAAGACTTGGTCACACTGTCCACTTCATTGTCCCATGTGTGGAGCAAGTGGCAGGAAGGGGAGCTTACCCCCTTCTCTAGATCCAGCCCTGGCAAGGTTGGCACTGCTGCCCCATTGCTGAGATCTGGCAGGGTCCCAGGCAGCAGCCAGGAGCAGAGCAATGCAGAAAGTTCCAGAAGCCTACCTCTCCTGCAGCCTGGGGCTCATGCAAACAGGTGCCCAGGACAGGCAATGGGTGGATGGAGCCTGCATGGTGCTGTCCATGGCCCTGGCTCCAGGGCTGAGAGGGAAAGGGCCATGAGGGCAGTCAACATTTGTCGACTGAGTCTCTGCTGTGCCCCTGGAATTAGGCTGTGGTTGCCACTTTACATGTAGTGAGCCATGGTGCAGAAAGCGGCAGCATGCCCAATGCCCCATGAGATCAGCGGAGGAGTTGGTCAGGCTCTGAGCCTTCCCCTGACCACATCTGCAGCCTGGGTGCTTCCTGGAGGAGGGAGAGGCCCTGGGGCCCTTCCCTGAGGGTGCTGCATGTCCCCACAGTGTGAGAAGTGTCCTCCGTGCGGCTCCTTCCTGGATGAACAGAGCAGCCCTGCTGTTGGGCCAGCCTTGAGTCCTGAGAATTAGTGGGTGGGGACGGGAGTGTCCAGGGACAAAGTCCACTGGTCACAGTTAGCACAAGGATGAGGGCTAAGGACTGGCTGGTGTGGCCTTAGCCAGGGAGAGGATACCAATAAGGACGAGGCTGAGGGTCCAAGGGGAGGGCTCTGGGCTGCTGTTTGTGGAGGGGATGCTTCTTAAGTCAACGATGGAAATCCAGCAGTGGGGGCTGAGGTGACAGCTGGGTAAGGGTACTGGGCTCCCTGGGTCCCCTGCAGCCTGTGATGATGCAGGAAGCCACATGCTGTAATTAGCTTCGGCCACAGTTAGATGACCACATGTCTGAGATGAGGGGGTGGCTCTGTGGTTTGCACTGGGTGGAGAGGGGTTGTGGGGGTGGCCCCAAGAATGCATGCTCCCAGGACACCAATCTGCCCACCCAGGAGTGAGGTGGGGTATTAGCAGGAGGGCAGAAGAGACAGAGGGGCCATCCCTTGGGGTGCTGGCCCCACAGAAGAGGCCCTGGCCTAGATGCCAGGGCCCCAGTTGCAGTGCCAGCTCTGCTGTCAGCAGCCTGGGTGGCCGGGCACAAGCTCCCTGTGTTCCTGGGCCAGGGATTCTCGGTCTTGGCTGTGCTCACCTCAAGAGTGCTGAAAAACATGCCAGCGGACAAACACTTCTGATTAGCACAGATGTATGTGTAATACACCAAACCGTCCACCAAGAGCAACTGGGACTGCTGGCGAAAAGCCAAGACATTACCCTGGTCTCGGGAGAGGCCACTGTCCCAGGAGAGGGGCTTGGTGAGGCCAGCCTCAGGTCCTCGGCTGCAGAGTGCCTCTCCTGAGGCATCACTGGGGGGCAGTGGATGCCGGTGGAGAGGCAGGAAGCCAGGCGAAGGCTGAAGCCCTGGCTGAGCTGCGAGGAGCGAGCCACAGGCCCTGGAAACCAGTTCGGGCTCTAGGCTACGGCTCCTCTTCCTCACCCAGGCAGCTCTCCTGCCCTGACCCACAGGAGGAAGGGGCGGCTCTGCATTTCCATTTGCAGCATAAACTCCGGAACTCTTTGGGTGTGAAAGTAAGATGGAGGTGGTGCTCATGGAGTAAGTTTCTAAATTCAGTTCCTCTGTGTCTTTTGGGGGGACATACCAGAGATTGAACCCATTGCACTGAGCTGTACTCCAGCCCTTAAAGGTTTTTAGTTTTCACTTAGAGACAAAGTCTCACTAAGTCAGTAAGTTGCCCAGGCTGGACTTGAATCTGTGATTGTCCTGCCTCAGTGCCCAGAGCACTGGGATCACAAGTGTGTACCCCCACAGCAGGCAGCAAACCCCTCTCCCTCTTGCGCTTCATGGGTCTCCTGCTCGGTTTTGGTCACATTTTCATTTATTTGCTCACTGAGCAAACACCTTTCAAGCACCCTCCAGAGTGTGTACTTGGGAGTCGGATATGGAGCCTGTGTGCTGTCAGAATAACCCCTGATGCCAGGGCGAGGACACCCTTTTATAATACATGGGAATTTGCTCACGCTCACTGTTAGTGCTGACACAACTACCCCACGAAGTAGAGGCGGTGCAGCTGTTAATAATCCTCTTTGTGGACGAGGTCATGGAGTTGAGCCTAGGCCAAGCCCCAGACTGCTCAGCTGATGGCAATGGGTTCTGTCTCTAATTCTAGTCCTAGCATGACACTGCCTAGTGGCGACACACATTATCCTACACAGCAGGGAGAGATAAATGTTGGGGCTGGGTCCAAACGCCACGGAGTGGCACGGGCTTCTCTTTACGCAGTAGAGGTGAGGCATTAGAGCTGTAGTATGTCTCGAGGTCAGCTGGCCTGAGCCCTTATTGCAGGTGGCAAGGGGCAGGGCGAGATCATTTTACAGTGGGCTGTGCTCACCTATGTGCTCATAGCAGCTAAATCTTGGAAGCCGCCAATATGCCCATCACCAGATGAATGGATACAGAATGTGTGGTATGTACATGGAGTGGAGCAGTACTCTGCCACAGAGAAGGATAAGCTTGGGCCATTTGTAGGAAAGTGGGGTACACCAGACACCAAAGCTTGACTATCACAAGGTTTCTCTTACATGAGAAACCCTAAACATAAACACATTAAATAGCAAAAAAAAAAATAAATAAATAAATAAAAATAAAAAAGGTAATAGCTTCTTTTCTTTTGTGCTGGGAATCAAACTCAGGCCCTTGTGCTTGCCAGGCAGGTGCTTGTGCTTCTGAGCTACACTCCTGGCCCAATATAGATAATAGGAAAGGGGAAGAAAGATCTTTCTCATGGGCTGCAGACCAAGAGAATGAGGGAGGGAAAGGAATGGCAAAAGAATGAAGATGTGGCACAAACGCGTACCAGTTACCCATGGTGACTACTACAAATACGTACTAATAAAATGTTCTGAGATTAAAAAAACAGCAACTAGGGCTGGTGAGACAGTTCAGTGGACTAAGCACCTACTTAGGCAAGCTCAGGGACCACGGTTTGATCCCTCGCACCACATGCCATGCTGGCCCTGCCCCCCGGTGTGCTGAGCCAGGTCACTGAGACCAGGTGTGGTGGCACATGTCTGTAATCCCAGTCCTGGGGAGGCTGAAAACAGGAGGATCAGTATGAGTCCAAGCTGTGTAGTGAGACCTTATGCCAAATAAATTTTAAAAAATTATTTTTCTAAAATAAGGCAAGTAAATTTTGTTTTTAAATTTAAAAAAAAGCAAGGTCTAGAGAGACCAAATGATTTTGCTTAAGCACTCAGAGCAAATGAGAAGCCAGGCTCCTGTCCTTCGATTGGTCCGTGGCCCTTTCCTCGTGGCCTGTGGCTTCCACCTTCCTCCCCCTTCATTCTAGCTACAGGTCAGCCTGGCCGGAGGGATACCTTGCCACTGGCTGCAGTGCCACAGCTTCAGCCCATCCGTGGATGAGGGAATGCGTGGCCAGGTCCCAGAATGGCGTGTGCCTGGTGCCCCTGACATTTTCCCAGACAGGAGCCATTTGACACACAATGATCTCCATGACCAGCAGGAATTGCGACCATCGATACAGTGTAAACACAGGAGGCTGAATGTCTCAGCTAAGATGAAGCCCTCTGCGGAGAACCCTGCCAGGGTCGGGAGAGCAGCAAAGCTTCTCCAGGCCTGTATTCTGGTCACTGCCCTTGATGTTGTCTGCTCCTGCACTGTCGGCCCCACACCCTGTGCCTAAGCAGGACCCGGGCAGAAATGTCTGTGGGGGTCTCTGCAAGTTCGTGTTCCCTGCATCTCCGGCTTCTATCTAAGAACTGTGCTGGGGGGTCAGGATTTTAAACCCAGTGTTGATCTCGAGCTCATTCCTTATCCACACATTCCCCGTCTCAGGTTACCTTTCTATAAAAGAGACACCAACATGTGCCTTTTCTCCTGTACCGCAGTTTCCTCCTTTCCTCCAGAGGTTCCGTCCCAAGGCCCCGCATGGGTGCTCAAGCTGGAGATGGTACCCAGCCCCGCAGACACTGAGTCTCTTATATGTGCCCCCCGTGATAAAGCTTCATTTATAAGTATGAGAAGAGATTAACAGCGACAACTTACGGTGAGACAATTACAACAATATACTATTGCAGGGGTTATGTGACTGTGGTCGCCCTTACTTAAAATATGGAATTGCCTATATTATATTTTCAGACACGGTTGACTGTGAGCTGTGGAAGCCGTGGGAAGGCGACAGTTCCCAGAGAAATACTCAGTAGAGTGTCTGGAGCTGTTGCAAAAATAAAATAAAAGAAGCAAACAGACTCTTCTGCACACACCCCACCAATCTAGGTAAAGAAAAGTACTCAGTGGAGTAGAAACTCTGAGGGATAGAAAGTGGAGTCAACACAGGCCTGGGACTAACTGGCCGAGGAGAAACAGAGACTCACAGGCGAGTGCCGAACCCGAGCTCTGTGGAGGGGAGAGCTGTCGCATCCCGGGGGTTCCTGAAATCTTCTTGGGGCTTCCTGGGTGACTCAGCCAAGATGCTTCACTTCTCAAATGTAAATTGTAACTTTTGGAACTGCCAGGTCACTGTGGCCACTTGTCCTAATCTCTAGAGCCAAGATCTGCTAAATTTTCAGGCTCAGCATCCTTTGCACGAAGACACACACTTTCTGGGGGTTGGCTTTAAGGAATCAACCAAATTCCTGGTGTGAAGGAATCCAGTGGAGGAATCTTTTAGATACTGAATAGAAGCATGCAGTCTGATCACTTCCTCTTCCCAATGCACAGTCACCTTGGTAGAAGCTGGCTCTGAGTGGATGCAGATCCCAGCAGTCCCAAACATCACCCGGGCCAGTAGCTAGAGTAGGGGCTATCAAGGGTTGGGTGGTCAGTGGAAGCTCAGCTCTGTCTGAATCGTAACTGGAGCCCTGGGTCCCTAAGTTCATGCTGTGGTGATTTCCCACCAGCTCCGGGATGCACCCATGGCAGTGCTCAGCAGTAGGCAGAGTGAGACCTCCTATTGGTCTCTGACCTGGGAGTGAGAGCTATTATGGTGAGAAGGCCAAGCTATTTACCTTGGAAAATACTAAACAGAGAGCAAGACTGGACTGCATGCTTGGAGGATTGCAGAGATTAATTCCACCGGGCGTCTATAGATTTTTTTTTTTTTTTTTTTGATGGAACCAGGGATTGAACGCAGACCCTTGGGTTTGCCAGGGAAGCGCTTATTCCACTGAGCCATCTCACCGGCCCCACCTCTATAGATTTTCGAAACAACATCTTCATCTGTGCATGTTAGTACAGCCAATGTACCTAGTGGTCTGAAAAGCTGCTGTGTTTGAGTGAGACACAGTATGGGAGAAAGCTCTATAGTAGGTCCAGACTTCTGTACAAGCTGCCCTACCACTTGGCCCATAGTAGACTGAGTGGTACCTGAAATATTAGTGGAAGATAGGGATGCTGTTTTCAGCCTTTGACAGGGCTCTGTGGGTGAATCATGGGACACTCTCTTAGGATTCTGGAGAAATGCCTTGCCATTCTCTACAAATAACTGCTTTCTGCAGATAGCAGCTCTTGGGATGCTATGGGACCTCAGTGGAGACTGAACACGTGTGCAGGCCATCAAACTACCTTGTGAACTGAACCGCCCATCATGACTTGGGTAGTTGACCCACCAAGCCATAAACTGGGCATGCACTGCCATGCTCAGTGATCAAATGAATGTGGTATATATGTGATCAGGCTTGATCAGGACCTCAAGGTAAAAGTAAATTGCATGGAGAAGTGGCCCTCGGTCCCCACTTTTGTGGCACTTATGGCCCCCTGGGTTTTCCTGCAATCAGATGAGAAAAAAATAAAAGAAAAGAAAAAAAGCTGAGCCTGGATTATATATAATTCTGTGTGACATGCAGATGCCACCCAAAAATGGACAGTTGAAACATTACAGCCCTTTCTGGGACATCCCTGAAAGATGGAGTAAAGGGAAAACCTCTCAAGGGACAGAACCCTGGTCATTGCATTTGGCTATTCTTTTCATACAGAAGAAGTGGGCAGATGTGCATTTATACTCTGATTCTTGGGCTTTGGCTAATAATTAGGCTGCATGGGCAAGGACTTGGAAGGAACATGATTAGGAAATTGGTGATGAGGAAATTGGTGCATGAGGTATGGGGATCTTTCTCTGAATGGGCAAAAATGAAGTTATTTGTATCCCATATCAATGCCCACCAAGAGTAACCCCAGAAGGGAGAATTTTAATAATGAAATGTGTAGAATGATCCATTCTGTGTCATCAGCCTGTGGCCTCATGAATGAAGTGGATGTGATGACAGTGATAGAGGTTATGCATGACTTTATCAACAGGGACCTCCACTCACCAAAGCCAACCTGACTGTGGCCTCTGCTACTGTCCAAGCTGCCAGGAGCACAGATAATTCTTGGTCCCTCGTATGATACCATTCCCCAGTATGATCAGCCACCTGCATGGCATGTGATTACATTGAACCACTTTCCTCATGGAAAGGGCAATGTTTTCTTCCTATTGGAATAAAGATGCTTATTCTGATATGAATTTGCCTTCCTTGCATGCAATACTTCAAGTAAAACTACCATCCACAGAGTTACATGGCTCATTAATTCACACATCTCTGCTTCTGACCAAGGAATTCCTTTCACAGTAAATGAATTGTGGCCTTGGGCTCATGCTCAGAATTCACCAGTCTTATTACATCTCTCATCATCCTGAAGTAAATGGCTCACTAGAACAATAGAATTGCCTTTTGGAGACTGAGACACAACAACAGGTAGGTGGCCACATGTTGCAGACTCAGGGCAAGGCTCTCCAGAAGGCTGTACTTGCTCTGAGTCAGCACCCAGTATATTGCATGACTTCTACAGCCAGGATTCGCAGGTCCAGGAATCAAGAAGAGGTAATGTGAGTAGCGCCACCTACTACTCTAGCTAGTGATAAAATTATTGCTTCCTCTTTCTGCTTATGTTTGCTGAGTTAGAAGTCTCAGGTCAGCAGGCAGAGAGCTTCCACCAGGAGACATAATGGTGACTCTGTGGAATAGGATGTCAAGGCTGCTACCTGGCCACTTTGGAGTCCTCATGACTGAATCGGCAGGAAAAGACAGGAATCACTGTGCTGGCTTGAGTGACTGACTCTGAATACAAAGGAGAAGTTGCACTGCCACTCCCCAATGGAGGTGAGGAAGAGTACACTTGAAGTGCAAGAGGTGCCCTGGCATGTCCAGTGATCAAGTTCAACTGGAAATCAGCAGCCCAACCCAGTCACAAAGGTGAATGGCCCAGAACCTTTAGAACAGAGTCACAACTCACAGGGGTGCTTCCTGAGAGCAAAGAGGATTTGCAATGAGAAGTGGAGGAGGGTAGCCATAAATGATCACCAGTTACAGAAGTAAGGACTGCAATTATCATGAGCGCTTTCCCCTTATTCTGTTATGAATGTATCTCTGTGTGTGTATCTAGTAAACAAATTGGTTTACTCCCTTTTTGCTTTATCCTGTGTCCCTTAAAATCTGTTGGCTTCGTACGATGCTATTTATGCAATGCTAACTTACATCATAGAATTTGAGTTACAGGACTTAAGGAGAAGAGTAAAACTCATCCAAGGCCATTCACTCTTCTCTGTGGAAATGATGAGTGTATTTTGGAGTCCACAGGACAGTTGCGTTATGTTAGGCAGAGCCATGGCGTTATTATCTTTATTTGGAGATTAAGCATGGTGGTACTTGGAAAAATGCATGAGTGCCAAGTTAACAAGGGATGGACTTGTGATGACTAATTTTATTGTCACTTTGACTAGGCCATGGTGA
>NDGM011099984.1:0-21997 GCA_002564305.1 Octomys mimax | reverse complement strand
TGAAGAGTTTTAAATCACTTGGGGAAATTTTTGCTGTAATATAAATAGGGAAAGGCTGACATAAAACTGAATATGTAAGATAAAATTTCTAAACAATGAAGGAGAATACATTTAACATCAAAGATTAAGAGGAAATATACTAAAATGATATAATTGTCTCTAGATAGTAGAATCTTGGGTTATTTCCTTGGGTTATTTATAGTTATATGGAAACCACAATTTTTCCTTCAATGAACACATACTTTTATAATGAGAAAAATCATCTAATAAAGCACCTTTTAAATACTAGGTTATATACCCTTAAAACATTCCTAGTTTTCTGCAAGTTGTCTATCACAAATTTGTCTAATACATTCATTTATTTCACTATTAGAATAGGAAAGGAATTCCTAAAACCTACCACCCCCATGTAAAATAAAACTGTCTTTAATTATTTTTGTGAATTTAACTGTTTCAAACTTCAAATTAGCTCTCCATTATTTTTTGTCCAAAAACTATAAGCATAACCTGCTTGGCAAATCATTTTCATTTAAAAGTAAAACAGTGCTTTGTTTCCAAATCTAGAAAACCAAGAAGAAAGGACGGTTCACCTCAGGAGACAGAAGAGGGAAAACATAAATTGATTATACCCACGTTTCACCACAGTCCTCAAAATATCCAACTCGATTTCATAGTTCCAAAACCCTGCTACCTCCGGCCTTTGGTCATTTTCAGTCATGAGGATTGGAATGAGGTGAGTTCAGAGATGGACATGACATACAGCCATATACAATTAATCTTGTGGTCTTTGCCCACTTTTTTAAATGACCAATAAAACAAAAAGATCACTTTACCAGTAGTGTCAGAACCAAAATGATTGCAGATGTATCTGTAATAACAATTCCAGGTGGTAGATTAATAATCACTGTGTATTCCCTAGGATCAGGAAGACTAGAAGAAGCAACAGAAGTGTTCCCTGGGGAATAAGATCATCCTAAATACTGCAAAAATACCTTCTGTTCTGGCCATCTTCCCCAGCAAAGGGACAGTGAAAACAGGAGCCACCTGCAGGCCTCAGACTTGTATTCTGGTCACAGCCTCTCCAGCTAATTGTGAGAGCTTAGCACCCTGGATCTGTTTCTCACTCCTAAGGTGGTGAGAATGGGAGTGGACTAGAAGACCTCTGCACTTTCCAGTTCTAACAACTTACAGGCCTGTGTAGAGCTCCCTCCTAGCCTGGGCCTGTGGGGAGCTCCCTCCTAGCCTGGGCCTGTAGGGAGCTCCCTTCTAGCCTGGGCCTGTGGGGAGCTCACTCCTAGCCTGGGCCTGTGGGGAGCACCCTCCTAGCCTGGGCCTGTGGGGAGCGCTCTCCTAGCCTGGGCCTGTGGGGAGCTCCCTCCTAGCCTGGGCCTGTGGGGAGCTCCCTCCTAGCCTGCTGCTAGCAGCAACTGGAAACATTGGCTTTACAGAACCTAGGAGTTTCCATGAAAATGAAGATATAGTTCCTCAGTGTAGAATTTTAGACACTGTGCAAGCACTTGGGATATTTAAAATAATTAGTTGGTCCCTGGGCTGTCTCTTATAACTTTAATATTTACACTGTGACAAAGTGAAAGTGCTCATTAGTGTTTGAGCCAGAGTAATATCATTCTTTTCTTCATTTCAATGAGCTTATTTTACATTAGCAAGAAAGAGGAGAGGCAAAAGCCCATGGGTACTGGCCTAGCCAAAGTGGATCTCAGAAGGTCAGTTTGGAAACATTAGTCTAAGGTCCTGTGAGAAATGTGCTCTTTCATTTGACCTTCATTGGATAAGGCCACAAATAAGTGGTTATGACCTGTATCTTGTACAGGTCAACCCAGAGCTACAGTGATCCACATCTCATTCTCTACCTACAGGGCCATCAGAGAGAAGGGCAGTAATGGGGCCTAAACTTAAGGGGGCATTAATTACTAGTGCATGGAATGTCTCTTCCTCACAGCAGTTAAAAGACCTCAAGAGTCCAAGCACTTCTTAGGACTACACTTTCTTAGCTACATGCTTTCCAGCCATGAGTGAGCCCAAAAGAAGTATTTCCTTCCCAAGTCAATGTTGCCTCGCCACTTCATCTCCAGGGAACACGTGCCATGGTCCCATTTGGAGTCCACCCAGGGGATTTTGCTCTTCCTGTGGATACCTCCAGAAGATGTGCTTTAACTAGGGGCAGCTACTAGCAAAGGGTCTGAAGTAAGCACTGCCGCCCAATGGGGGAACCCTCACCCCTTTGAGTATATCCAGGGGAAACTGGTTATGTTCACCAAAGGTTTGAGGATTACTTCTGCAAGCACCTCCTATTCTGAAGGGAATCGCCCTCCAGGGTGCTGCATGCTCTGCTGGGAACCACATGCTCATCCTAGCTGGGGCAAGCAGCCAACGGGACAATGCTGCTCTGCAGCTCCACCAGGAGGCCAGCAGTGCCATCCCAGTTTGATGTTTTCATCAAAAGCAGTAGGATTGGGCTAGGGAGACAGCTTAGTGGTCTAAGCACCTGCCTGGCAAGCACAAGGACCCAGGTTCCATCCCGAGTACCGCGTGTCATGCCCAGCACTGTGTGCTGGTCACCAAAACCAGGTATGCTGGCACACGCCTGTAATCCCAACACTGGGGAGGCTGAGACAGCTGGATCTCTGAGTCCAACTTCATAGCAAGACCCTGTACCAAATAATAAATAAATAAAAAGACTTTTTAAAAGGCAGTAGGATTTGCATTTGAAATTCTCCAGAATTTCTCATTTTAGTTCAGAAATGCCCTCCCTCGTACATTACCTCTCACTGATAAGATTTAAACACACACAAAATTTCTGCACAAATAGAATTATCTCACCACTAACCTGTTGTGATATCTGCAATCTATCCATCTCTGACACCTGGGAGTCCATCCACTGAAGGCGTACGTAAAATCCAAAGCTGTTACTTGAAAAAGTGGCATCTTGAACCTTTATCATCTATTGATGCTCTGGGATGTGAAAATGCCATTCTAAGAAGCTGGGTGAAGACTAGCTTTACAAAGTGAATAATTATTTTATGAAAATGATAACATAAATAGATGTTTTATAAATTCATATAGAGCCTGCTCAGGCAGCGCACAGTGGTCAGGGTTTGATCCCTAGTGTGTCATGCCAACCCTGCCCCCAGGGTGCACTGAGATAGCGATTGAGACTGGGTGTTGGGGCATGTGCCTGTAATCCCAGCGCTTGGAAGGCTGAAAACAGGAGAATCATTACAAGTCTGATCTACATGGTGAGACCCTGTAGACCCTATAGACCCTGTACTAAATACATTTTAAAAATGCATATAGATTTGAGATCTTTGGGATTTAAAGATCACAGGTCCTCAATGTATTAAAGGAAATAAATATGCAGGATAGAGTTTAACCTTTTAAAGTCTATCCTTGGGTGGGATGTCAAGAAAAAAGGCTATCTCCACTGATGCCCACTGCCAGACTAAACTTTCACATGGTCCAGATTCAATTCATAATCCAGTGTAAACGACAAACATGCCACGGAGAGCAGACTCTGATCCTTTGACTCTGTCTGTTACTTACCAGGTGCATGATCCTCACCACGCCACTAGGTAATGGAAGACCTCTAGGGCTTGGAAAGAAACTAAATGCAAAATTTTGTTCAGTACTTCTATGCTAAGCAATTTCTTTCTTTCTTTTCTTTTTTTTTTTTTTTTTTTCAGTACCAGGGATTGAACTCAGGACCCTGCACTTGCCAGGCAAGTGCTTATTCTACTGAGATATCTCCCTGGCCCACTAAGCAATTTCTTAAGGCCATGGCACTGGCACTGAGCCTGCCATAGGCCTGGACCTATTCCTGAGCCACGTGAGCCCTGAGTTCAAGGCCAGCATATCACTCCCACATTTAAGTCCTTGCCACAGCTACTTCCTGGTTAGGAAAGGATAAGCTTTTTGGTCTGCCTATCTGTCTGTCTGTCTGTCTGTCTGTCTATCTGCCTACCTACTTTATGTATAAAAATCACCTTGTTGATTCAGATAAGAAGTTTTAAGAAAGCATGGTTCCTTCCCATTGTATGGACTGAAGATGGTGCTCAATACAAAACCCCACTTGTCTGAGGCCAACCAGTGCATCCATATCACAAGTGTGAGGTCATGAAAATTAAAGGAGATTTCTTAGGAGATGCCCCGCACTGAATCACTAACTCCCACCTTCTGTAAAAACAGAATCGAACTGCAAACACCACCACAAAAGAATCTCAGAGTGCTGGCCCAGAGATTCAATTCTATTTGTCACCCATATTGATTCCAGAGGCCTTCAAAGCCTGTGAGGAAAGCTCTCTGTGACTCCCCGGCATTTTCACACAAGAAAATCAAATCAGGCTGAGCACTTACAAGCAGCCTCCAGAAGAAAACAAATTGCAAAGGGCGGATGTTGCCGGAGGGAACTGAAGGAAACAAGGGAGGGCTGGTCCCTCCTGAAGAGACCTCTACTTCTTAGACGCTGGACTTGGTTTCCACCCAGTGACATGGTTTAGCCCTTTGCTAAGCCAAACTCTTATTTGTAAGCCAGGGAGACTGAGCCCCAGAAAAGTCAAGGGTCCCACTGAAGACTCAAAGTCAGAAAGGCAGAGTTGGGGGTGAGAGAAACGTAAGCAAGGCTTGTACTCAAAGCAGATGACTGTATTTCTTTCAGTGAAAGATTAAAAAAAAAAAAACTCATAGGAATTCAGGTGTAGTGGTGCATGCCTATAACCCCAGCACTTGGGAGATTGAGGCAGGATAATCAAAAATTCTAGTCCTCCTGGGCAATTTAGCAAGACCCTATTTCAAAATAAAATATTAAAAGGGGGTAGAAACATAACTCAGTGCAAAGGCCCTGGTTCGATCTCCAGTATAGCACACACACACACACACACACACACCCCAAGTTCTGGAAAGTCTCCAGTGAGCCCATCAAAGACTGTCAAAGACTTGAGATCAGTCAGAAAGACCACTAGGAGTGGTGGCAGGCTGATGAGGGCTGTAAAAGTGCCTGGACTGTCCCTGTATCCTGCACCACCCAGGTGAAGATTCAGACCCTGGACCCCAGTGCTGCTGAAACCGGAAGTTCATGACCATAATGACTGCATTCCTATGCATGGCTGCAGTGCAGAATCTTGGGAGTGGGGCTCCAGGGCCATGGGACACAAGTGAGGAAACTTCCATCTCAAAACAATGCCTCCACTCAGTGGCAGGTAAAAGAGGAAAGAAGAGAACTGGCCTGACCCTTCCTCTTTCCTCTGTGTGGTCATAGAAATTGCCAGAAATTTAGTGCAAGAATCAAATAGTCTCTAATACTAATTAGCTCTAAAACTCTGGAGAACTGTTTAACCTCTCAAGACTTCCTCTTTTACAAATGGAAATCTAATATATATATTGGCCAGTTCCAAAGATTAAGCAACATTGTAAAAGTTGAAGGTACACAGTTGATGCTCAATAAAAATTTAATTCCTTTGCCTACTTCCTAGCTTGTGAGTTTGGGACTAAATTCTTAATGTCAGTGAAAACATGATGCGGAGGGGTAAAAGGAATAGGTTGAAATCTCAGAGCTGTGGTTTCCATAAATCCACAAGAAGCTTGAAATGACGTGCCATCCTGACAAGCCTGTGTAATTCAGCCGAACTTTTTTTGTCACATTTTCAGAAGAGAGAAGAAACAGAGAGCTGACAGTGCTTGCAAGACTGTGCAGGCAGTGAGGACAGTTTCCACAGTGACTGCCCAAGTCCAGGGCAGCGTGTCCCAGGACCTACAGATACACACAAGTTCTCTGATACTGACTGTTCCCTGGCAGGCTCTGTTTCCAGAAGATAAATCCACAATAAACTGGCAATGAAACAAGGCTCAGGGTATGTGTAGCATAGCCACTTATTTCATGTGACTTGCTAAGAGAAAAAGTAGGGCTCAGGGTAGAGGGAGGTGAAGAGGGAGTCTACAATTCTGACAAAGTAAAGGCCACATGATAAGAAAAAGAGAGGAAGAAGTCAAGGTAATAAAAGGTTGTGCAGTAATCTACAGCTCAACTGAACAAGTTCTATTCTTCACCAAATATTCTGAGGACTGAACAAACAAGATCATACTGCTCTGAGCTCTTTCTCATCAACTGCTTTGTTGGTAAAGGTTATACTCTAGGGAGTGGATATCAGAACTTCTTATTTTTGTCAGTAAACATAAGAAGAGACCAAATCTGTGTAAATTTAAATTACATAAAATCTTTCCCCAAAATGTCTATTCTCTTAACAGCCCCTTTCACAGAGCTCTGGAATCACAGAATGTAAATATATGTATCGTAGCAGCACAGACTTTTTAAATTTTGAAATAATAGAATTGCTGCCTCCCAAGACATACAAAACATAACTGCAAACCAAAGTCCGTTTAACTTTTATCCAAGATGAAATGGAGAGGTGTTTGTTTGTTTGTAGGCTATTTCCACATGATACAAACTGTCTTCTGACCATTGCTTCCAACAGGGAGCCTAGAAGCCTGCCCGGTCACCTCCAGAGAGAAAGGGACAAAGGATTGCAAGAAAACACAGCCGGGGCCAGCAAGACAGGTCAGTGAACTAAAGCACCTGCTTAGGCAAGCACAGAGACCGCGATTCTATCCCCAGCCCCACCCACCCCCACAGCAGGCTGAGCTAGCCACACACAAAAAAGGAAAACACAGCTGGGCATGGTGGAGAGAGTGGTAGGACCACGCGGGCAGGAACTTACAAACAACCAAGGATGGAGTTACTCAATAAGCCAAATACTTAAAGGTGGAGACAAATGATTTCTTTGTTCTCTGAAGCTCCAAGTCCATGTCAGGATGGTGTTCTGGATTTCTCTCTCTAATCCTGGTGTTTGTATTGTGCAGATTGAATGAATAAATGAGTGAACATGTCAATGAATGAATAAGCAATAACAGTAAGAAAGGAAGAGACCTATTGCAATCTACTGAATAGAGCTCTGGAAAATTTCCTGGTGTCTCCCCTTATCCTCCAACGGGGGAAAAGAGTTGACAGCTGGAGCAAAGTTATGGGGACCTAAGACACCGTGCATCTTAGCATTTTACCAACTGCAAATTCTTCAGAATTTTTTGAGTTGTTCCTTTGCACAAACCTTCCCCAGCTGCGGGAAAACTGTAGTGAATCAATCTCCTTTGAGACTCTGATTCATCTGCTTGAAGTTCTTCAGGCAGACAAGTGATACTGCCGTGGCCTGCGTGCTCCTTCCTTGCTTCCTCCTCTAATAGCAAGACCCGTATGAGGCCAGGATGTGCCACAGGCTCCTGTGTGTGTCTACTTCTCCGCATGTGCGAGAGATGAGTAAATATGAATTAATGAATTGATTAATGCAATTAATGAGCACATGCCAAGGCTTAAAGAGGAGGACATTAACTGTTTGGTTTGATAACAAAAGCAGCATTGCTCTTTGCGTCTCAGCACCAGGCCGAGGTTCCCACCTGCCCCTGTTGGGATCCCAGGTGTGCAGCCCCTGCAGACCCTGCATGAACCCTGCAGCCTGCCCGAGCCCTGCGTGCGACTCTGCTGCTCCTGGGAGCAGAACGACAGCTGCAGCTCTTCACGGTGCACACATCTGGAGCGCCGAGCTGGTGCAGCAGGGCCAGAGGTCACACAACTTTATGAATCTTGGGAAACGTGGGTCCTGATTGAGACAAGAGCTCCTGTTCCAAGAAAACGTCCATTTATAAAGGCTCGTAAGTAAAAGACCCGAGGAGTTCTCTTTCTGCGCTGTGCTTTCTTCCCTCCTAACCTTGGAGGATCCTTCAGTATATTAGAGATATTTCAGGAAGGAGTGTAGGACTCTGTCCCCAAGTCAAAGAATTCATCTTGGATTTCTGCGAGACTTTCCTAATATGACAGCTTTTACATTTGAAATCTGGTAGGTGGGCAGATTTGTGAGCTCAGCAGAAAATACCTCGCAGAAGAGAGGGGCTCTCAGGCTCCAGCAGGCAGTCCTAAGGTGGCCCAAGTGTCTGTCAGGAGAAGGGTTCCAATCCTCAACAGGTAACAAGGAATACAAAAGGAGACCCACACAGCTGTGTTTTTGCTGTAACTGGCGTCAGCCCCCAGTCTGAAAACGGCAATGCAGAAGACAAGTGGCCACTAGATGGCAGCAGAAGTTAAGGAACGTGAGCCCAGGCGGCTGGGGAGGGTTGTTCTGGAAGCCGCTCCATTTTGCTGTACATCTTTAATGAGATATGTGAGGAAAATGAGTCCCTGGCACGCCAGATGCAGATGCCGCAGCATATGGAGAGATACCGCACCGCAATATTTCTCTGGTTATTAAACAGGAGGCACCTAACTTAGTCATGCCCTGCATCAGCTCGCAGAGTTGTCCTTTATGTCTCGGGTACTGTCGCTGACAAGGCTGTAGCAGGAAGAAGATGTGGAGGCTTCTGTAGGGACCCGAGCCTCGGGGCTCGCGGGGGGTCGCTGTCCCGGGCGCTGGCAAGCTCCTAGTACGCAGGGCAGTCCAGGGGGCCACTTGGCAGGAACCCGGGTTGCTTCTGCTGCCAGCCTCCTTCCCTCCCGGTGGGACAGCGCCTGCTGCTCTGGTCTCCCTGGCAGTCCTTGGGGCCTCGTGCGGTCAGAACCCCTATTACCGGCAGACTGCTCTGTGGCCAACCTTTCACCGCAGACCTCAAACGGGAAAGGGAACTCCGGGCAATTGAAAGAAGGGCAAGCCGCACTTGGCTTTCTGGAGAACTCAAGAGATGCCCAAGATAAGGAACCAACCCTTCCGTGCACCCCCAGAACTAGGGAGTCCCATCCTGTCCTGCTGACTGCAGGAAACTGCTTCATTTGGAGGGCAAAGCTTTGCCTGGAAGACTATTAGCAAGTCTGCAGCCAACAGGCTCTACTGTTCATTCCCTCAGTCCAACCACCTTTCCACCCTCCATGCCCACGCCCCACTTCACCATTCCTTAGTTCTTCCAGCACCCCCAAACTCAGAGCCTTCCTAAGACCTTGGCTGAGGAACTGAGGCCAGGATATCCCACCCAGGTACCCTTAGGAGCCTATTAAGAGACTCATTAACCTCAAAGTCCAGGACTTCTCAAGATCACTCATAAAGCCCTCAATGATCTTGAGAATGAAAGCAAATAATACAGCCCTTGTTGCACAGAGAAACTGAGGATCCCCCCTGAGATTGGACCTTACCTCTCCTGGTCCCCCTTTTCTCTCCCATAGATTTGACCTCTTTTGCAAGAGTAAGAGGGAGATTCATCCCCCACAATTTGCCTCCTCTTAAGCATAAGACGCCACGTGCTAGAGATCTTCATGTGTCTGCAGGCCTTAAACAATTCACTTAGCCTCCCACGTGCTTTATCATCCATGACTGCAGGGACTGGAACTGGAGGATGCCTAAGGCCCCTTCCAGCACTACAGTCCTACAGCTTTCATGTTCCAGACCACTGCCAGCCCCAAAGAGTGTCACACAGGGCACTTTCTCCAACAAAAGCCAAACTCAACAGGAGCAAGCAACATTTCCTACTCCAGCAGAGAAGAAATGTGGTCATGGATAGTGTCCTTTAGCCTCAGGAGCCAGGCCAGCAGGGAGGCCCCGGATGTCAGTGTCACCAACAGCAGGGCCTGGAGGTGGTCACACTTTTGTGGAAAGACCAAGCAGAGCTGTCCTTGTAGGTGGCAGAGATGCCTCGTCCATGATTGGAAGATGTTTTAATAACTATTTTTCAATAAAAAAAAAGGCCTATTATATTCTGCACAGGGGTCTGGGGGCAAATCCAGGTCTCCCAGGAGGAATCTACTCTCAACCATAATGGATGATTGGTTCAGCTCTGCTGCTCCTACAAAGGGCTGAATAGAGCTTGCAATGGTACAGGCAGCTCCCTGCAGCTCCATGTGAAAATGACTCACAGCAGTTATGAATATCAAACCTCCTTTGATGTGCTCCCAGACATGAGGAGCAGCTAGGAGGCAGAGGTGGACTCTGGATGCTGGCCCTGTGGGGTGGCATACAGAGGCCTGCAAACATCTGCACCATCCAGAACTCCAGGAGAAATCCTGGCTGGGTAATTACCTAGGACTTCCTAGGATCACAGCGCTCCCTTTCATCCATCTCTCTCCCTCACTCTCACTCTCTGTCTCCAGCTACAGGAGAATTAGATTCTCCAAGAAATTACAGCCTGTTCCTATACCTTCACCTTTCCTAAGGGGATAACAATTCACATCCTTGAATAAAACTTGTTTTATTGAGCACAAAATGAATGCACCCCGTCGCTCAACATCTGTGCCAATTGCTTTAAAGCCACAGACCCGGTCCCAGTCAGCGAAGCAGAAGGATTTTCCCCTGCAACGGCCATTTCTAGACTCTCAGCCTTTCAAGTGGCTGCATGGTACCTTGTTCTCCTAATAGGCTCTCAATGATGATTGAACACAAAGCCTCTGAGTCGCTCTCGCGTTGGCGGCTCCCAAGAGTGAGGTGGTCATGATTACCAGAGCAAAAGACAAGAGTTGTGCCAGCGGTCAGATGAGCATCGCGCCTCCTCGCAGGTGGGGAGGGTCAGCCACTGCCACCTCATGCCTGCTTCAGGGAAAGCCTTATTTACACACAGAGGGTTTCCCTTGCTACACAGAGTTCAAGAGTCTGTTGGTCCCTGGAAACAGGCACAGTCTTTACAGCTATTGAAGTGAGCAACACAGGGCACAAAGGAAAAGTGCCTGTTTGAGCCCATACTTGTATTTTTTCCTTTTCTGGGCCGGAAATATAGCTCAGTGGTAAATTGTCTGGCATGTGCAAGACCCTGGATTTTATCCCCAGCACTGCAAAAACAAAACAAAAAACTACACTTTCCTTTTTGAAAATAACACTGATTTTATTTTGCAGCTCGATTTGGCTTACACTGAAAGGCTCTCGCGAATCCACGGGGATCTGCACACACTCATAAGTGACAGAAATTGTGTACACAGCCTCTGCTCACTAAGTACTGACCACGTGCCAGACAGGATGCCCAGGGCTTTGTGTGCCTCCTCCCTCCAGCCCTCACAAGCTTTCTGGGGGTAGAGGGAGATATTATCAGACCCATTTTATAGATGGGAAACCTGAGGCTCAGGAAGCCTGAAAAACTTTGTTAAGAATGAATGATTAGGACTGAGGAGATAGCTCAGTAGAATAAGCACTTGCCTGCAAGCACAAGGTCCTGCGTTCAATCCCCAGTACCGCAAAACCAAAAACAAATGATTAAAGTGAAAGCGCTCGTAGTCCAGATTGCTGGGTTCTGAAGCATGTGTTCTTAAGCACTGTACCATGGGACAGCACACTTGCTACCGAGCACCCATGATATCAAAGACATAGGGGTTATGTGGGAGGAGAGAAAAGACGCAGTGCCTGACTTCACAAGGCTTGGGTTTAGTGACACACCAGTATACAGAGAGCGACACACCATTCCTACCACTCACTAGGTCTTCCGAGGCTACAGTAGCCAAGGTATCCTTCTCCTCATCATCTTACTCTTGAACCTCCTGCCCTTCCTTCACCTTGAGTTGTTACCAAGTCGGGTCTTCTACAGTCTGGCTCCAGCTGCTTGAACATTACAGGCAGCAATGTGAACGATCAGATCTTTTATGCGTCATGCTTTAGGAACAAGCTTCAGAACTGCTGGGCCTGTTTTATTTTTAAACTTGGTCAAGAAGTTTTTTTGACCTGTTTATCTATCTTTTCAGGAAGGCACACAGAGTAGGAAGGCAGCTAAGATAGGAATAGGAAGGATCGCAAGCTTGTTGAAGACTCAGGAAGCCAACTTATGGGTCACCCACAGCCAGACAGGGTTCAGCGTGGGGTGCACGCCCCTGCTTGCCTCTCTTGGGAGGTGAGTGATGGCGCGTCTCTTGGGCACCGCGTGCTAAGGTGAAACAGAAGGCAGGAGGCAGATGCTGCATTCATCGCAGGCTGTGCCAAGAGCAGACAGGCTGCCAAGGCAACTTCAGCCTTGACTCAGATCCACAGTCTGGGAGACAGGATGGTGTCCTGCCGTGAGTGTCTTCCACTGACATTGACCCAATTGTGTGCAGCAAGAGGGGGAGACTTATGATACTGAGAGAAGAAGCCCTCCAAAGCCAAGTTAATGACCACCTACACACAGGACCGAGAACTCTGACGTCATTGAAGTCCCAGGATGAATGCAAACTTTGCTCTGTAGGCTCTTTTGCAAACCTAATGAAAAAAGAAAGTTCATTGCCCACAGAAGTTTCCATCCTATTGCATTTCTGCTCTCTGTTTCTTCCTGGGCTACCCTAGAGGTGGCGATTATAGGTCAGACCTTCCCTAGAGCCTTGAGAAGAAGGCACTCTACCACTACTACAGGTTTTTATCCCCAAGGCATTCTGGTCAACTCACCAGCCAGTCTCAATTTCTTCTAACAAAATCTAAACTGGGAAAACATACTGGTGTTTGTTTCTGTTCTTTTCTATGTATTACCTGGACACCAAAGCACCCCGTTATTAACAAACTCACTCTGCGCTTTCATCTCTCGGCTATGGCTTCCATTCTGGCTTTCCTAACATCTGTCCATGAGAGTCATTCTACAGTTCCTTATTAATCCACAGTCTTCTCACAACTTCACTCCGGGAATTCATTTGGCCCCATGTTCCTGCCTTTGACCACTGGAGGGCAATGCTGGACTGGCCAAATCACCAGGCTCACTGCTCCATCTTTGTCCCTGCCTTGCCTTATCACTTTAGAATACAGTCTTGTGCTGGAAGTCAATACCAAGGACCTTTAGAGCACCCCAAGCTTGTAGTACAGCCAGCTTACTACAGTGTCTCCCCACACCTGGGATCAGAGAAATAAAAGGAACTTCATTGAAAAGCAGATCTGGCTCTGTGTATGACAAAATCCTCAGGAAACAGAGAGAGAAGCCCACCTAATCATGTCATTAATCTGTCTCTCTGATGAGAAAATATAGAGTCCACTGTCTCCACCCACTCAGACATAAGCCATGCAGGGTACTGTCTTAGTAAAGGCTGCATTTCTGGGTGTAAGCACTGAGCTTATTGACAAATATTGGATGATGGGTGGATGGATGAGTGGATGGGTGGGTGGATGGATAGATGGATGGATGCATATGTGTAAACTGGAATCAGCCAGTTTCCTATCTGTTGCTGTCTTTCCTTTTATGATACCCAAAGTTGAAGTCATTAATCAGTTGCCCAGCGTATTATACTTAAAGATAGCTGAGGACAGTCAGGTTGTGAGGTTAAACCCGAGGTAGTCATTGTACAAATGTTACTTCAAACACAGCTTTAAGAATTTCCTTTTTCTTATTTCTACAATCCTCCATTATGTTGCCCATGTGTCCTCGGACCTCACTAGCCTGTGAATCGTCAAACACACTGTTATTAACATCCAAATTAAGATAACCTACAGCTTCATCATGTGGCATATTGGGCAGCTGTCCTGCCCTCCAGATGACTAGTGTAAATCCATTCTTCTTAGAGGGTCTGGTGGGGTTTGACAGTTCCACTGAGCTAAATTCTTCTCCAGGCTACCTCATGTCCTCGCATAAGACTTTTCCAGCATGCCCTCCCTTTACCTTCATTGCAGTGAGTTCTATGACATCAGGAGCCCAGGATGTTCTCTTAACCACTTAAAGCACTATTAAATATTCAAAGAGAAAAGGCAGTGCATATGTTTCTTTTTGAGACAGGGTCTCACTCTGTAATTCAGGCAGACATTGGACTCACTATGTAATCCAGATTGACTCAAATTCATTGTGATCTTCTACTTCAACTTCCAGAGTGCTGAGATCAAGGCATGTGCCACCAGATCCAGCTCAACTAGTGCATATTTTGAGACCTCCAAATTCAAAATGAGGCTCTTGTTTTCTCCCAGCAGGCTTCCAATATAACAGTGATCACTTTAATGTCCCTGGTAAATATCTTGAAGCATCACCACATCTCCAAGTACAGATAGTAGAAAAGATCTTTTCCGCTCAGTAAAAGCCTGGCTCTTTTCCTAGTATAGGTTGATTGACAAGGGGAAAGGAAGGATTTCCACCCATCTCAGAGTGGGCTAATCTTCATGGCCTCATCAAGCAAACAGTATCGGACTGTGTTATTAGGTCTGATGATGCCATGCGTGGAACATCACTATGTCTGACAAAATTTACACTGGGGAAAAGTAAGCCACTCATTCTTACTAAAAAGATGTCATTTAATTTTTCTGAACAGAATATTTACCATCTTAGTGGGCCATATCTGTGTTTGGCTTTGTGATGACTTCATCATAGTCTCCAGGATAATAAGTAAATATTTTTAGATGTGAATAAACTCATTTGCAACAAAAGAGTGTTCTAAATTTCATTCAGAGTCTTTGCTCCAGCTACAGAAACCCAACAGTCAGTAGTCTTCAAGGTGTAGTTGTTTTGGAGGAGAGAGAGAGAGAGAGAGAGAGAGAGAGAGAGAGAGAGAGAGAGAGAGAGCTGCTTTTACAAGATATATCTGTTCTAAAAATTCTAACTTAAACCTCTCTTAGATTTTAAATCTAGATCCTCTAAGTACAAGGTCTTCTTCCTGCTCATAAAAAATGCTATTAAAAATGTGTCCTTTGACGCCTTCCCTGAAAGCAAACAGTTTGAAAAATATCATTCAAAAACAGCATTTTTCCATCACTGTACATGTAAGTCAAGTTGATCACATATTAAACATGTCCTATATTGTGACTTTCTCCAGATGCTTTTGTGTGATTAAGGGGCAGTCCTCTAGGGTAAAAATCTCTCTTCTGTACCTACAAAAGACAATGAATAGAAATTTCTATAAAAAGGAAAATTGACAGTCAACACAAAAGACTCTGGAGGAAAGGGATGTCTCCAGGGTTTTCTCACTGCATTCAAATACAGCCCTGCCTTAGGGCTCTGATTTCCAGGTCCAGATCTCTGGTGGCTGGATGTTGCCCAAGGCCTTGATGCCAGGTATAATGCCAGGTTTGACATTGATGGCAGACCACAGACCCTCCTGCCTTGTGATTCTGAGAAGCCCAGAACTCTTCCCAAGTTATCGACCTTGGCCCTGACACTCACCTTGGCCCAGGTGAGAAGTGTCTGAAATTGCTTATATTGAAATTAAAATCTTTTCTTACAACTTCAAAGCCAAGCAGTCCTGGTTATCAACTGGTGGATTCAATTTTTTATGCAGCTGTGACACAGCAGGAAATCTTAATCAGCCCTTCCAATCTGCACACACGGGGGTATTCCTAGGGAAATGATATATTATGCTACCTGGAGCACCAAGGACTCCCGTTAGGACTGTGAACCCAAAATATTTCTAGTGATGGGATCTAGGTCCTTCGGTTCTTTCATAAGAAATTATCCAACCAGAAAATTTTTCTTTTGAATTCTCCTCAGAGTCCAGCAGTTTTGCCACAAGACCTAATGAAGACTGCAATGTATCAGCTGTGACTTGGACAGAGCCCACTGGGAGACCCTTGAAAATCAGTCTCTAGGAAACATACCTGGTAGAGCTAAACCTTTCTAAGCAATGAGAAAATAGGAGAGCATGTATTTTTCCAAAGGAGGAAATATACAGACCTTCGCATCACTAATTTCTAAAGATAGGCCATGATAAATGTTGGTCAGAGTACAATGCACAGTTGTTCAAAGGAGAGAGAAATTAGCTTGGCTCAGGAGGACTAAGAAATACTCCCTGGTGGAAGTTCTAGTGGAAGAGACTTAAAGGATGAATGATTTTGATGAATGGAGGGAATGGAGAAGAATACAGCAGGGGGAGGGAGTGCAGCTTAAGCAAAGGAAGTGCAGAGATGCCATGGGAGGACAGTGTTCGCTCTGCACTAGTGGGGCCAGGGGAGTGACTGACTGGGGTGGTGGTTGTGTCTGCACTAAGATCAGTCTTGTGAAGCAGGCTAAGGCATGTGGATCCTGTTCTGTGGAGCATGGGCAAACATCAGTGTACAAAAGAAGAAATATGCTTAGAATTTGTTTTAGAACCATAATTATGGACAGGAAGATTAGTCTGTGACTAAAAGCACTAAGATCAGAAACAAAGTTAATACAAAAACTGAGTGAACATTGAGAAGGATAAAAAAGAATGGCCTGAAAAGAGAAAACAGATTCAAGAAATAACTCAAAAGTAGATGAAGGATATGTGGAATACAGGGAAGGGAAGATGACCATGTTTGGCATCCTGATTGTGTGCTTGAAATATTCTGTAGGGCCCAGGGCCTTGCCACTAGAAATTAATCCTCATTCATTTTTTTTAGTTCACTGGATTTAATATGTCAGTTCTTCCAGGAATATTTTTATGTTTCTCTGGCCTCCAAAATTTTCTCCAATAATAAAACTCTAGGCACCACTAGAAAAGATTTGTGGCCAGGGTTTTCTTGCAACCCTCAAAAGTCATTACATATTTGACTGCCTGCTCCTCTTATTTATAAAGCCAGTTATGTAAATAAGCACCCAACCAGTATGTCTGTAACTATTTGATAACTGAATATGAAATCTAAGCTGATAATTTATATTATTCTCCTTCTAAGAATCCTCTTTTTTTTCCATTCTTCAGGCTGGACAAGAAAACAAAGATACAGAGAAAATCTTCCGTAAGTCCTTGGCCTCCCCATTCAGAAACAGCCCCATGCCATTTTACTGGGCTATTCCCCACAACACTGGGAAGACCTTCCTTAGAAGCTGGGGGTGGCCTATCCAAGTCTGGCAGGCAGCACACATGCACCATTCCACACAGCTTCAGTGTCCAAAATAGCATCAACATTGTCATAGCCGCGCTATGGAGGCCCCCAAGGAAGCAGTATTATGCCTCCAGCCCTGGTTGGGGAACACTCACAGCCATGCTATCTGTCTTCCACCTCTCCCTGTGCTGATCTCTGTGTGATCACAGCTGCACCTAACTCTGGTCTGTGTCACACAAAGAACAAAAGTCCTGAGGTAGGGGTCTCTTCATTTCTCTAGCCAGCATTCTATTCTCCCTTTAAACCTACACAGGAAGGCATGCTGCAGAAAGACAAGGGGTCTTGGAAGAGAGAGAGGAAAAGCGATGAGGCAAGAGTAGCAGAAGTGAGAGTAAAGACCTTGAATAAAACTGTGAAAGTGAACTCCCAAAATAAGATTAACCTGATACATACTCCATTATCTATCTGTATTAGTTATCTTAAATTTAAATTTCCTGGCTCTGCAGTCTTTGTATACATGAAAACGAAGCCTCATTCTCTCTGTGGGAACCATCACAGTCAAGCTGATTCTACTCCAAGAATAGAATGATAACAGTGCTAAGTCAGGAACTCCAGAATTTTAACTGTCAACAAATAGAATGGTTTCTTGGTGGGAGAGTGTTTATAAAGGGAGACAGGCAGAAAAGCAACCCTCTGGCTCTTGGATGGTTGACAGGGGAAATTTCAGCTTGTGACCCTCCATGGTGAGCTCACGACCAGCAGTGTAGGATGAGAAAAGACCTTGCCAGGCAGGGACAGATTCTAGGAAGCACCTCCTTCACCCTGCCCCCTTTGAGTGCACCAACTAATAAACTGTGTCTTTTTCTCTTGTCTCATGTTAAACATCCTCACCAGACTTGAAACTCCATGACAGGAGAAGCTCTGGCTGCTTTTTGCTTCCACTGTACACTCAGCACTTGGCAGAGAGCTTGTATACAGTTGGCTCTCAATAAACATTCCCAAATGTGTGGTTGATTGATTAATTAAAAATGAACAAATTACTTCCCCTCTAACTGGTTTCTAAAGAGTAAGTTCCAGAAGCAGAAACTGTCAGCTGGGCAACAGGAGCCTCAGTGTATTCAGAAAAGTGATTATCCCTACTTTACACATCCTTCTGTGCACTTTAGATACCTGAAATTAAGGAACAAGTTCCCAAGAGATCATGACTTCCCACGAGTCTTTCAACAAAGGACCATCTCCCTTTTTGTTTCCTTTCAGAGACTGAACCGCCTGGCATTGATAAGAGAATGGCACCATATGCTGCAAACACAAGCCCCAAGTGACAGAGGGACACGCGAGCCTCCTCTAACGGAGCCTGTTGGATTGCCGCCTCTGAATACATCTGAGCATGTCTTCAGATAGCACAGGCACCAGCCACCCCCGAGGACCTCTTTCCTTTATTATTGTAGCTGTGAAGCAGCCACATGGCTGTGGTAGATAAGGTGACCCGCGTGTACTGTGCATGCAAAGCAGGTTGCGTGGTGCGCAGCAACAGGAAGAACCGCAGACTCACCATTGGGCTGGCTGCCCTTCCTTTGTGAACGGCCTCCAGGTAAATGAGTCCGCTTTCCCACCACTTCTCAGTGTTCATTTCATATACATTTCCTTCCCCAGACAGTTCCTATGGGAATGAAATCACACAGTCTTCCTGTGTGGCTGCCATGATTGGAATGGAGGCCAATATAGCAACCGGATGGTAATTATGGCTACCCTGGAATCCACAGAAAACTAACCAAGGACTCACTTATGTATGCATAGGCCTCAGGGAACCAGAGCATGAGCATTTGTGGGAAGGCATCCTCCAGTACCTTAGAGATTAAACACATGCAGCCAATAGACGGTCACTTACTACTCCTGATGCATGTCCCACGATGAACACAAGCTGTAAGCCTCAAGTGACGCAGCACAGGAATTCTGTCTTCCAATGAGACACAGGGCACTCCATGTCATCTCGAACTTGCCCAGCTTATTCATCAATTCATTCATTCAAAACTAAGAGGTTCTTATAGCTTAAAAATTGATATAGAGTACTGTAGGAATATACAGATATAACATAAGCACTTCTCAAATAATAAAATTATTCAGCAGGTAGCACTTTTATCTTGTTAAACCATGGGAAGTGAAAATTAAATTCCACTGAATTACAGGAATCTTCCACCCGAAAATCTAAAAACAATCCCTGATATTCAAAGAGACAAGTGAATTAGACATAAACACAAAATCAAGGTCAACAATTAACATCTTAATGACAAATCTTTATCAACATGTTAACATTTCTAAAGGCTTGAAAAAAATTAAATATTTGTATATCGTATATAGTACAATAAATAGATGATTAAAGATAAATGTTGGATGAAGGAATGGATGGAGTAGGTAACACACTAAGCTGGTTAAGCTCAAATTCAGACTTGAAAGCCAAATTCCTTCAGATTTGAATCCCAGACCTTCAACTTATTAACTTACTAACTATATGACCTTGGGTGAATTCCTTATACCTTGCTTTCCTCTCTATAAAATATTGATAACCAGACACCTTCCTTAAAGGATTGTTGTGAGAACCATGAACTACCAAGTGTCAAGTACTGTATTCAGAGTGCGACTTGACACACAGGAGGCTCCTGGTAAGCACTAAGCAGCGTGAGCTTGGCAATTGTGTCATGAGGGTGACTGCTCTGTCTCCCTAGGGTGGGGCTGGTTCAGCCTTCAGAAAGTTGTTGTCAACAAGCAAATCAGTCTCTTGAACAATTAAACCTTATTTTCTATATCCGTACCTCTTCTGAAACTAAATGTCAATGGACATTCAGAGAAATACAGTTCAGAAGACCTTCAGGACCTTTATCACTGGATGCTGATAAATTATTAAGAGCTTTTTACATAGAAAGAACAAATAAGGAAGTAATTTCTGACCCTCACAAGACAAGTGAGCACAGACTTTGTGAGATATAATAAAATAGTAACATCATTCATTAAGTAAGAAGAGTAGTGGAATAATTTATAACTGTAGATCCAGAGATAAAAGTAAAGCTATTTATAAACATAATTATAAGTAATAAATTAGTTCTACCAACCTGGCAGGCATACTAGTTGACCTACAGTCAGGTGCCCATCTTACAGTGAAAAGACCATAAATAAAGTTACACCTGACCTTACTGAAGATAAAGCATCAGATGAAGTTGGGCCTGATTGCAGAAGGGAAAAGGCTCTACAAAGATGCTTCCATGTTGGCCTTTGCTTATGCAAGAAGCCACCCATGAAAACTGCTTGGTTTGAACTGAAGACTACCTCTCTATTTCTTTTTCAGAAGATGCAGGCTCCCCTGCGGCTTCAGATCCCATGTTTATTCTGCAGTACAAACCTGAAACCCCTGCTGTCTTGCTGGCTTTCTCATTTGCAGCCAACATATGAGCTTGTCAGTGCCAGTACACCCCAGGAGCAGCTCAGGAGGACACAAAACAAGAGGCTTTTATTGGGATAAAGATTTGGGGAAGGACCTTTTGTGAAATTTGGTATTTGGATCAGAATTTAAAGGCTTAGCTTTGATGGAACATCAAAGATTCACTGAGTGTCAATAAGGGAGTTTTTCTTTCTCCTAGGATTGCTCTTCCATAGGGCACCTGGAATCTTTGGGGACATATCCCCAGGATTGATGAATGCCAAAGAAAAGACACAGGCTTCCTGAAGGGTGTGTACAGCTCTGGGCACCCTGCTGTATTCTCTGCTGGTAATGAAATATTCCATATTCCTCCCCAGAGTCAAAGACCAATGCCACGTTACAGGCAAGAGGGAAATGTGCCTTCGTCACTCCAGTTTCTAATTCTGTCACTTATTACACCGTGCTAAGAGTGAGAACACCATCTTTCTTCTTTTTCATAACTGGCTACTGCCAAAGGGAAAGAAAAGTTTGAGGGTAGAAGGAACAAAGTTTTAAACAGCAATGCATTGACTGGCAAGCTCTACCCAAGGACTTGTTTCCCAGTAGTAGCTTGCAAGAGTCAAAATAAAACGTGTGGTCAAGCTGATGAAATATTTCAGAGTCTGTTCCAACCAGCCCATCACCTAACTGGAATCTCCAACCTCCCCTCATGGGCCTTCGAAGGACAATCATAAAAGAAAGTGTTAACAGGAAGCTTCAACTGGTCAAGTGCTTAAGTGTACATAAATCTCAGCATATTAACGTAACATGATTCATTTCTGTGTGCAGCAAGGTAAGTTGACTGTCTTCTCCACACCTGAGCCTATGCCAGGACCTTACCTTACCAAGGTCAAGGTGAGTTACACAAGCTTCTCCTCACCAGAGTTCACACTACAATAGGACTTATGGTCTAATTGAGGAGTTGAATCAGACACGTGTGGGAGCAAGAAAAATATTTGCTAATAATTATAGGAGTGTTTCAGGAGGAAATCGCAGATTGAAATTAGATCACAATGAGTTGGGTGATGGGAGAGCCAGGATAATATCCTAATGGGATCAAACTGTGAGCTGCAGCTAAATATGGAAAAGTTTATTTATTTACATCCCAAGATCCCAAACCACTAACAGCAGCAGAATTACAACTCAAGAGTCCCAACTTGCTTCTATGCTGTGTTGCTTGGCAGCTGTTTCACTCCGTGCCACACAGCTGGGTAAGTGAGTCGCAGATGGAAAATTGGCAGCCAAAATCTTTTTTAGAAACAAATGACACTGTGATTTTCCTTGACACCCATTGAAATTCCTCACTGATTTGCAAAAATATCTCATGTTTGCTTTAAAACAACCAATGAGGCCTAGACATTTCAGTAAAACAAAGTAATCCCAGCCATCCGAGCATTCTGAGCCCACATAAGACAGATGGGAGAAGAATCGCCTATTGAAAGCAGTCCCGGATGCCCAGCGACTGAGGTCCTGGTGGGCACAACCTGCCAAAGGAAACCCAAGCCCGGTGCCTCTCCTTTTATTCACCTCTGTTCCTGCTCTTCAGTTGCTTGTCCAACTGGCTAGTGACAGAGCAGAGAAACCAGAGAGGAAAGGTAGCAGTTGGGAACAGGTGCACATCTAATAGAGGCCAGCCTTGAACTGAGATCTGTCACTGGCACACATCACAGTCTGACTTTACTGGTACCAAAGCTTTTTGTGAGAAGCCTGGGAATAATGGGAAAGAGATACACAGGTCAGATCACTGGCATACGCTGGAGATATTCCTGTGATAGCTCACTAAACTTATCTTTTTTTCATCCAGAAAATTGTAAGAGGGGCTGGTGAGATGGCTCAGTGGTCTAAAGCACCTACTTAGAACAAGCTTAGCTAA
>NDGM011099971.1:0-22755 GCA_002564305.1 Octomys mimax | reverse complement strand
TTTGTTTTGTCAGAGATGGGTGTTTCACTGCAGTTAGAGAAGCTGTATTTGGAGAAGTCTTTAGAGGACCTTTTCATGCTTGATGCCAGTCCAAAGATTGTAGGTACTTGAATTCAGCAAAATAACCCCATAGAGTCCAATAGTCCATAATAGTAGTGAGTTATCAGCACAATTGGCAATTGTCTGAAGTTCTTGACTTGAGCATTTTATGGCTCAGCATATTAATATAGCTTTACTTTTTATACATTGTGGTTACAGTTTTCTGCTGGATGGTTAAGACCAAGTTAAAGCAAGGCCAATTTAATTAATAACGTAGCTTTTGCTGTCTAACAAGGTCAGGAAAATCCCCTCAGGATTTACCCTGGAACCATGTGCAGCACCTTGTGGATCTTTCGTCAGTGTCAGCCGTCTGGAGGAGTTGTTGTGGAAAAAATGTGTCTCTCTATATATATACACACATTATATATATATATATATATATATATATATATATAATATGCACATTATATATAATGTGTTCAGAATACCAATATATTGTATAACATATATATTTATGTATATGTATATGTATATCCATCCAAGATATTTAGAATAGATATACAGCTACTTTCCCTTAGTTCAATGGGAAGAAAGGTTTGTACTAATAGTGTTTAGACAAGATTTCAGGTCTGCATTTTGTCCTCTGAATACTATGAAGACAATATGCAGCGTGTTAATTATTGTAACTGTCCTACTAACCTGTTTTGAAACTTTTTCATTGCTATTTTATCTTGCTCATTAAAATGAATTAAAAATTGTAAAAAAAGAAAAGAAAAGAAAGAAAGAAACTTCTTGCCTCTGGCTTACATGCCATTGCATTAGCTAAAAAATTTGGTGAGTGAAAATATAATCGCCCACCACAGCTAAAGATACAGCAGACGGGACTGAGCGGCACTGTGTAAGCTGGAGCTTTACTTCATGGCTATTCTGAGTGCATGGAGTGGAGGAACCTTACCGAAGCAGAAGCGAGGGTTCACTACACCGTCCTGCTTGTCCTTAGAATCCAGCCTTAGCAGATAATGAGCCTTGGCCACCAGCATGCAAGTTTTCCTTAACCTGACCCTTTCTCCTCTGAACATGTAGAAACGAGCATAGATGACAAGCACAAATGGTTCTTGCTCCCAGTTTCTCCTTCTGAGAACCTCCTAGCCCATGCTATGAGGGATCTAAGCACCAGTCTCAGGGTGATGTGTTCTCACTACATAACTGGTACTGTACATGGCAAATTACCCTCAAGAATGGTTCAGAATACCAAAAACTATGCCCTGGCCTGGTTTCCAATTTAGTCTCACAATTTGCCAAGTTCCTCAGAGGAAGTTCACGCAGCTCTGAGAATCAACATAAGTGTTAAAAACATTCCTAACGCATCACGGGCGGCTCCGAGCTCCACGGAGTAGTACTGCCTGGGAACTCAAAGAACAATAGTTTATCAGCAGGAAGATAATTTTCCAACTACACATACCTCTATTCTTATGTATGTATTGTATAACTTCAAATCTGGAGAGATTGCTTCCAGAATATTAAAGATGAGGGAGACTTCACTGTATGAGGAAGGCGCACATCAAATTACGGATAAATGGCAAATACTCTGTAACAGCTCCGTAAACCTTTTACTTGATTTTAAGGGGGCCATCTTGGTTTTCCTCACAATTAGAATTTGTAGAGATTAATTGTGTACTTGAGTAAATTAGTTTGGGGGCCAAATTTTAACACCTGCGGAAATATAGGTGTCAATCCCATGGACTCTTGGGCAAGAGGAAACCTCTGAACAGCCCCAGCGCTATTTTGCAACCTGGGAGATGGCAGCAGCCCCAAGCCAAGGGCGGAGAGCACGCTAACCCCGGCTGCACTCCCAGGCCGCGGCTTGTTCCATCTGGCCAGTTAAACCTAAGGATGTTTTTCACATGATTACTAAATCCACATAGTACTTTGCAATGTGTTTGAGTTCTCTTAACTTTATAGCTCATAAATACAGTTTACAGTCAATTCTGATTATGAATTTTAGGTGATCATATTTTAATATAATTTATGTATAATTAAATTATCTATATACATTTTATATACTTATATCATGTATTGATTTATTTATATAATAGTTTAGATTACTTTTATTTTGATTATATATTTATAATATCTAAAACACTAAATTATTTTGTAATTTCATTAGATGATCAATTTCTTAAGCATATGAAACATGGCAAGTGAAGACTATGAAATTTTTACCTCAGGGATCTTAATGTTGCTTAAACTGCATACAAGAAAAATAACGAGAAAAGATTCTCAGAGCACTTTCAGACCACTATCTATAAAATTCCCAAAACGTCCTATAAAATACTCAGAGTTTCCCAAAACTCTATAAAGTACACTGTAAAGTTCTTAAGACTTTATAGATAGTCTAGAATTAATGTTTGATCTTGGAATGAAGCATACGTAAATCAGAAAAGATCTTTCATAACTGTGGAAGTAAGTTGAAAGTAATATGAGAGCCAATATTTATGATAAAAGGGGAACTAAACTTTTGCTTGAATTGTTAACATAATCCTTAGCTCAGTAAACTATTACCTAATGGTTAATGGAAAGAAAAATTTCCAACACCTTAAATTCCCAACAGTATTTGATTGAACTTTTATTGGCCCAGCAAGTGGGGCAGGCAGACAAATCTTACGCCTCTGTGGCCAGAAAGGGTGCACTGCCGCTGAAAACTGTGGCAGGCCCTCGTGTGTCAGTGGTGGAGAGCCGGGACGCCCAGCACCGTGGCCGGCTTTCGTGCTGCGGCGAAGTGGGCGGAGGCGCCGTCTCTCACGCTGTAGTTGATTTCTGCCTGTCCCATGTCTTTCACCAGATGCTCTTGAGCTTGCCGAGCCTGAGATTGAGCTGAAGCTGGCGGGCAGGGTGAGCGATGTACAAGGCGGCTGCAGCTCGCTATGTGGTAGCTCAAAGGAGTGGCCAAGACCACGGAGCTCACTTTCTTATCTTTCGGAGGGTGTTATGGTTTGTGTGTAGCTGTCCCCGCAAAGCCTCATGCAGTTATGAGGTGGCTTCTAAAGTTTATGATTAATTCATGATCCAATGCTGGGATCATGGTGGAGTGCTACCCCTGATCTGGGGGAGTAATGTGCATACAGTGTGGGGAGGGGAGAGATACTCGCTGGCTGCCAGCTCCTCCCTTTGCTCTTTGTTGTTTTGCATCACCATAAACTGCTGCCCTCTGCTGTGTGCCACTCTGCCTTGGAACCAGCCGGGCATGGACTGAAACCTCCACTAGCTGTGGGCTAAGTAGACCTTTCCCTCCTTAATTCTGGGTGTCAGGTATTTTGTCCCAGCAATGAGGAAAAGTAACGAGACAGGGGAAACCTGGAGCCACAAAGGTCCTTGCAGCAACTTTGCCTAAGTTCGCACATTGAGCAAGTCATCCCAGACTCTCGACCTGCATCCCAGCGTGCTTTGCACGACACAGTGCAGCACACTAGTCATCCAGAGAAAGAAACCTAGAATTCTATGGGTGGGTGGGGCTGCGGAAGAGAATTTACCTATAGAGCGCTGGTGGAATTCCCCCTCTGAACAGAGGGGCCACGCTAGAGAAAATGTTTCCCTCTGGTAACATTGGGAGGCCCCAAGTGCCTGCCAGAGTCTTCAACCAGGAGGGTAAGAAGGCCCCCTGACCTCGCCAGGCCTGTTTTGGGAGGGGTCTCCCATTGGAGGTGCTCTCTGGGTGCCCACAAATGCTTGCTTTGGCTTGTTTGAGGTAACCCCTCTGTGGGAGAGTCTCCCCTAGAACTGTGAGTGCCAGGCTTCTGTGGCAAGTATGAGGGTTGCAGTGGGGGGGGGGCTCCTCAGATGGCTCCCATCTGACCACCGAGTCATAACCACTTTTATGGAAAGGCTGCTGCTTCCCAGGGTTCTGGCGTGTGTGTTCCAAATCGGATCAAGAACATCTGGAGAACTTGGAACCAAGCGCACGCTTAGGTCAAGGCCTCTAGGCAAGCCATCAGCACTGAGTCACTGAAATCGCTCTTCTATGAAGCATTAGCTGTAGGTCTGGAAGCGGCACTGAGGCCAGGCGTGTAAGGGAGGCTCTGTCCCTCCACCCACTTCCCTGAGCTGGGCTTGTACTGGAGCCCAAGTTTCATGTGTGAATGCTGCTTTCCACTGAGGAATTTAACAGCACGAGGAAAGAGTGTAGTCATAGATGTGTAAGGGAATGCCGAGAGCGGTGATGGAAGACCCAGGGCTGGCATCCTGACAGAGGTGGCAAGAGTTAGCAAGACGATGTGGGGTGTGCACAGCCCCCGAGAGGAAGGCCTTTGGGATATATCCATCTCCACGTCATCTTTCATGGCTGATTGAAGATCATGAAGAGGGGCTACATCTTTCCTGCTCCTCTCTCAATACCCTGTTCCTGATAAGAAGGAAATAAATGAATGTTGGGAGACTCCATGTATATAATATAATTTTTACTCAGAAATGGCCCTGGTGGAGCAGTGTTTGCATAGGCAGGGTAGAAATCCAAGACAGTCTTTTTGGTGTTACCCCTTCCCCATGCCCCCACTGTTCACTCACGTAGCAGTTATCACTGGATCTCCTATTGCCTTGCAGCCTTTCATTTTTGAGCCTCTACTACCCTTAGATTTTAGGTATCTTAAAAGTATTTAATGGTCATTCATCCTGTACTTTCCTGACCTAGGACTGCACTACTTATTAAGAGACAAAAGTAATACTGTCATAAAACAAAAATAGCCAGTGATGATCACAATTATAATCATACATGGGCAGCACTCATAGGTAGTTTGCAGAGTGCTTGCATGTACATTGTGCCATTTTAAATTTTTTTAATGAATTCTTTTTTATTGTAGAGAAGGGTCTACAGGGTGTTCAGGGGCTCACTACTAGATCAGACTCTGATCTAGTGATCCACCTGTTTATGGTCTCTTGAAAATTTTCTGACCCTGATGAAATTCAGGAGTCCACACCAGCTTTTCTCAGGCATTATCTTAGTGGCCAGGAGAATATCTAGGTGTAACTTGGGAACAGAAATCTTGGTTATCTCAGAGATAAGGCAGAAGCTGTTCTTGGGTGCTCACAGACATTGCTTCAGGAGGTCTGTTTGCCTGCCTGAGGAGCGTCCGATGCAGACTGGCAAGAAAGAGCTGCGCTGGAAGGTGTGCACTGAGCTCTGCTCTCCATTGTGAGGGATCAAGAGGTTGGGAATGGAATCCTGAAATTCAAATTAATTTTAAGCTTTAGAAGATAATTAAGATTGAAATGGTAGGAGGGCTGCTCTCATGGTTAAATGCTACTGGCTCTGTAGGAAGAGGGGTCCCACGTGCGTCCCTGTGTCTCACCCTGCAATGCCCCGTGCCACCTTAGGACTCCACCAGCGGAAGGCCATCACCAGGGAGCAGCCTTGATCTTGAACTTCTGGAACAGAAAAGTGAAATAAGCCTCACCTTTAAAACTCACACAGCTACTTTCTCTTAGGTCAATGAGAAAAAAGGATTGTACTAGTAGTGTTTAGACAATATATCATGTCTGTCTTTTCCTCTGAATAACTATTAGGAAGACAATATGCAATGTATTAATCATTATAACTGTCCTACTAGCCTGTTTTGAAACTCTTTCATTGCTATTTTATCTTTTTTCTCATTAAAATGAATAAATTTAAAAAGTTAAAACAAATTCACACAGCCTGTTGTATGGTTTTTTTTTTTTTTTTTTTGGCAATACAAAATAGACAAAAACAACAGACCAACATGACTTACACCTTAGATATTCAAATTGAAAGTTTTAATGCAAGTTAGGAATGCATTGAAGGCCAAGAGACTACAGGTTGAAATCTCAATGTGACCGTAACTACGTGCAAAGTGTTTTCAACTGTGGCTTCCAGGGAAAGTCGTTAGTGCTGGAGGATCATGCGGGAGCAGCTCACGGAGGAATCATGGTGCCGTGAAGGATGATGACAGCCTGGGTCCGAACCATCCAGCATAGCGTAGCTGTGAACCAAATAGAGTAGAATTGTCTCCTCTGTCTCAGAAAGTCCCTTGTAGGCATGTGTGGAGATTGTGGGAAGTCATCCACTCCACTGGACCTTCCTTCCTCTGTTGACATGTTTAATGGCTAGAACCCAAGTACAGTGAGTTTAGTGATCATCAGAAAATCCATGATAAAATGAACTAGTGTAGATATTAGGAACAGTCTGTGAGTGAAAAGTGAGATAGTGGGAATAACAATGTGAGTAATGTATGCTGGGTGTTCACTGTGCAGCAGACAGTACGCTGAAATGCCCCTGAGTCCTCCCAGCCCGCAGGTAGCAATGGGCAGGTGCGATGGAGACGGGGAGAGCACGGCATGCTCTGAGATCTGGCTGTGCCTACTTCACCCATCCCACCCACTTCTGATAGAAGGTATCTGCCCAAAGGGAGGAAATTTCTAGAGGAAAGCAGGGAATTTGTCTGATGATGATCGGATGAAATGGAGTTCAGCGCTGGCGATAGCAAGCTCCCTTTCCTTCTGCAGCTGTAGTTGTTTCACGGTCCCGAAGGGTGGAGCAGAGGCCTCATGAGTCTAGAGCTCACTGGATCTATTGCCGCTGCCTCTGAGCTGCCCGTGGCCCTTGGACTACGCACTCACTTGTGTCCACTTATGGCTTTAGGCCTCGCTGGTACGGTAGGTGTTCTTTCTACTTTACAGTTGATGAAATAGCCTCAAAATACTTGCAGATTGGATGGCGTTGAGATTCTTTCAACAGGGCCTATGAGCTGTTATCATCCAGGGCTGCTACCAGAAACACCTAAGACTTAGAGCGTCAGACCTGCCCTTTGAAGAATCCATTAAAATAGCAAGGCAGGAGAGGAGCTGGGCCGGAGCTCCCGGAGAGATGCTAACGTGTGGTGAGAGCCGAGAACTACTGCCGCGTGCAGCTGCGTCTGTCTTGCTGGACATGAACACTTTTCTAAAGAAGAGCACTGTGGCTGGAGGACTGGCTTCTCTCAGCTCTGGTGATAGAACTAGCCCTTCTGCACAGCCTTCGACTCCAGCTAAAGGCTGCTTTGGCTTTCTCATGGAGATAGGAATGGAATTCATAGTCCCAGAATTTAAGACTCACGTCCCTGTGACTCCGGAGTACCCAGCTCTTGAGTATTCAGTGTCTTAGGTGGGTGGAAAAGGAAGAGTTTCCATGGTCTTGACCGTTTGGTCAGTGGATGCCTACCCTTGATGCCAGCAAACACGGGTAATTGAGACTATAGCTTCTAGTATCAGTTCTTTGTGAGAGCTGAGAGTCTGCATGGCGTGGTCTAACACGGGCTAGTGCAGACCCTTCGAAACTTGGGGCACTACTAGGAGCAAGGAGCAAAGAGTCCTACTGGTGAGCAGAATTTCAGTGTTTATAAAACACATGGTGACAAAAATCCCAGTGTACATAGTGTCCTTCCAGTTCTTCCGTCATACCCCTGATGCCCTTCTGGTATTCTAGACAAACAGCAAATAAATGTGGGAAAGAATATAGATTATGAGACAAATCTATTCCTAAAGGAAAGGACTCAAATGTGTCTTTAGACCCCCTGAGATGAGTATCATGTGTCGCATCTAGATGCCATGTGATAGATTAGGTTTGTCTCAAATGATAAAATCCATTTTCCAAAACTGTGATGCAGACTCAGAGTTTAAAAATGTTATTCATGTCCAGTATTTTTGTTAATATTGCTCTTTGAAAAAAAATTGCTCTTTGAGGATCTAGAAACCCTCGAACATGCAAGGCTGTGGTAATTATATGGAACCTAGCAGAGTTCCTTATATTCACTTTGAATGCTTAATACATAGTAAGATAGTATTGAAAAATATACTTTGATGTTGCTAAATACAGTAGGAGAATTATTTTGTTTTCTGAGGCCCTGTTTTTTTCTTTAACACCTGCTTAGTTAGTCTCAAGTGTTTATGGTTTATTTGATAACCTCTCAGAATTGTAGCAGCCAGTTTAGAAAAGCAGGGCTGAAGCCTGACAGTATAGGTCCTTTCCCACCTCCTGGTGCCCTGTCTGTGAGATTCCTGTGCTCTGACTGGTCATGAAATCACACAGGACAGCAGTGACCGGGGCCCCAAGCAGTCTTTGCTGGAAACCTGGTCTTTAGAATAGAATGGAAAACCAGGATGCAATTTTCTCTTGAGTGCTGTAGGTCAAATGGTTTTTTGCCCAGATGAACGCGCTGTGTATTGGTTCAGTTACAGCTTAGGCAATTATATCCAAATGCCTAGATTTTGCCTTAGTTTATATAGTTCTGTTTTGCTTTTTGTCCTGATTTTAAAGCCGTGCCGGCAAGGCGTGACTGTGGCGTTCCCTGTAGCCTCCGGCTGTCTCTCCTGTGTGTAAAGTGAAGTTCCTCTGGTAAATGGCTTCGCTGCCCACACTCGTGCACAGGTGACAGGCACTGTGCGGTGTGGTGCTGTGCCGTGGGACGAGCGCTGGGGCCTCTGTTGCCCTCAGACTTGTATCTTGATGCTGAGAATTGGCAGAATATGATCAGCAGGCTCTTTTGGTAGTGCGCTAATGCCAAGAATGGGTTTTACATTTTAAAGCATTATAAACTACAAAAACCAAACACACACTCACACACACACACTCACACACACACTCACACACACACACACATACACACACACATACACACACACACAGACACTCATACTCACACACACACATACACACACACTCACACACACACACACTCACACACACACACTCACACACACACACACACACACACACACTCTAAAATCCCTGAAAACTACCTGCGTGGTGAATGCACAGCAGAGAATACATTGCACTGTGAAGTTGAAATGCTTATCGTGGGTCCTTCAGGGAGCAAATGTGCTGTCTCCTGCTTTAACAGGGTCACAGCAGCAGGCACAGCACAAGCAGCACCCACTTACCAGCACCGTGTTCTACTTTAAATATTCTTCACACTCGAATTCGCTTTGCCTTCATAGAAACTCTGTGTTAGGCCCGCTTTAAGGTGCTCTCCGATTTTCTGGCACTCATGTCCTTGTGTCCTCAACCCCTTAAATGTAGGCTGTATTTAGTGACTCCTTTCTATAAAGTGTGATTTCCTTCTAAAAGACTGACTCTCCTCTCTCTTTCTCTCTGTACTCTCACCTCTCTCTTTCTCTCTCTCCCTCTCTGCTCTCTGCTCTCTCCTCTTTCTGTCTCTCCTCTCTCTCCTCTCTCTCTTTTGCTCTCTCTCTTTCCCTCTCTCTCTCTCCTCCTTTCTCTGTCTCTCCTTTCTCTCCTCTCTCTCTTTTGCTCTCTCTTTCCCTCTCTTTCTCTCCCCTCACTCCTTTCTCTGTCTCTCCCTTTCTCTGTCTCTCTTTTCCACCCTTTCTCTTCTCTCTCTCTCCCTTTCTCTCTTTCTTCTCTGTCTCCCCCTTTCTATCTCCTTGCCCCTCCCTCTCTCCCTCTCCCTCTATCTCTGTCGCTGTCTGTCTGTCTGTCTCTCTGTCTATCTGTCTTTCTCTCTGTATGGCATGTGTCTGGGATGAGAGACTGGACCTCTTCTCGAGTGCACACTCGCTCTTCCTTTGACTTGTTATGGGAGAAGCCAGCTTCCATCCGGAAGTGCTCATGTAGGAAAGGACCAAATCTGCAGAGTGACCCCACATGAGCGTAAGGAAGTAAGTTCTCTGATCCCTCACCTCAGTTGGGTCTTCAGATGAGGTTGCAGCCCCAGCTAAGAACTTAACTACAAACCCATGAGAGAACTGGTGTGCTGGTTGTTTTGTTGTTGCTGAGACAACATGCTGGAAAACAGCAATGTGGATGAGGGGAGACTGATTGTAGTTGATGCTTTCGCGAGGTTGTGTCTGGTGCTGGCTGGCTCAGGAGTGAAATGGTATGGTGGAGGAGCATGCTAGCAGCACGGTGGCCAGGAGAGCAGAGAGCAGGAGGAGGGAGAGGGGAGCCACGGCCAAGACACGCAGGGCCCTTCCAAGGACCCGCTTCCTCCCACCAGGATTCTCCTCCTGATGGGACGGCGATACCTCCAAGCTCCTAGGTGGGTCAGTCCACCTAAGCGTGTAGCTTGTGTGATCCAGTCACCTTCTAAAGCCAGCCTCTGGGTACATGGAACTTTTGGTGAATGTTTTAGATCTAAAGCATTGAACCTGGAACCAAAGGTACTCAGCTACACTGCGGTTAGGTTTGTGATTCACAGAAACCAGAAAAAAATATATTTTAAGTGATGAAGTTTTGGGGTAAATTGTTAGAAATCAACAGATAAAGCCAGATTTTTGGTTCCTGGAAATGAACATATAATAGCAAATCTATAAAATGTGGGGCTGGACTTGGAATGAAGCAGTGGACAGAGAATAGAGGGTGTATGGAATTTTCAGGAGAATGTCAGTGAAAGCTTAAAGTATCTTGAACATATTCTTTTTTTTTCCTTTAAATGTTTATTCATTATACATTTTTTATTTTAAAGAGAAAAACTAAAGCAAAATTTCAAAACAAGATAATAGGAGGGTCTCAATGGTTAATACTTCCCATGTTGTTGAGCATATTCTTGCTGTTATTTTGGACACTGAAGATACTGAGAGTGATAAATTGCAGGAAAGCAAACATTGTTAGACATGAAAGGAGAATTTCCTTGTTTACACAGTGGTAGGAAGTTAAAAATATTGTGGCCGGAAGTTATAAAGGAAACAGAAAATATGTCTGAAGTGCAGGGTGATTTCCAGGCAAGGCTTTGCAGATTCTGCCTGGTATATTCTGCCTGATAATAATAAAATGTGAAAGTAAAGCAGTAAGTTAGAAGAAAGACTATTGAACAAACAAGGCAAGGAAGTCCTTATGCTGAAAATTCTCAGCCTCCATAAATGCAAATGATGCTAACGTTAAGAAATGGTTCTCGGGATGGATCAAGTACAGGACGCTGTCACCAAGACAGCCAAAGGTGGAAGCTGAGGCTGTGACTGTGAAACTTGGTTAAGACCTTCTATGGACCAAAGTAACACCTCAAAGGACACAGAGTAGAGCCTTCAGACTCGGTCACACAATAGAACCACTAAAACCCTTAGGAGTGGGTCCCAGCCATCCAGCAGGCCCCGATAGAGAAGGAATTTCTTGGAAGAGATTTGTAGGTGCAGCTTTCATTGAATGAGAATATTCGCGGGGACCCACTGAAGTCTTCCAGCACCCACATTCACAGACGTTGGACTTGGATGGAGGGGAGCAGGGGTGGTGTGGAACGGGGAAGAGTCTTTGGGTCCTCAGAATTCTACCAGCAGGAAGGTAGCTGAGAAAGTTATTCAGACACAAATACATATCAGCTTTCATCACTGGAGAAGAGGAAGAGGGAAAGCAGCAGAAGGCGAAGAAAGGGAGAAAGATGGTAGAGGTAGAGTTTAAATCCTAAATGGCATCGCAGTGAGCTGGGGAGAATTATTCTTTGGCCTTGAGACCTCATCAGCACCCTTAACATGTGCAGGCCAGATCTCACCTCATTCCCTCATGCCTTCCATCGCTACGCATTTGAGCAGGAGCACGTACCTAGACACCCTCTGTGCTTCAGCTCTGTGACTTGGCTGGGTGTAGAGAAGAGACATTTCCTCCTTAGTGTCACTAATGTAGTCTGCGCTTCTGGAACTAGCGCAATTAGGTGAATCCTGTGCACGTGACAAGATGCTGATCTTAAACGGGATGATGTCATGCATGTCATTTAGGACCCTGTACAGTGTGTGGGTGTGTTTTCTATGTGGAAGTGATGCAGGTCTTGGGGTGGGAGGTGAGGCCAGAAAGGGGCCTTGCTGGGCAGCTTCGAAGAAGGTCTCTGTCTACTGGTATTTGATCTGTTAAGAGTGAACAGGATTTAATAGTTCATTTTTAACAAAAGTGTTGCAGAGGTGATGGGATATGACTTCTAATCCTAGGTTATAGAAGGTTTTATCCTTAGTTCCCTGGGTTGAGTCCCTTTGGCTCACTTGCTCGGGGGGAAGCCAGCTATCCTGAGGAAGGTCTGGATGGAGGGCACGAAGCCCGCCAACCGCCATGGAAGGAGCCTAGAAGACAATTTGCCACTCTGCCAGTCGAATCTTCAAATGTGGACTACTGCAACCACTGTGGAAGTCAGTGTGGCAGTTCCTCAGAAGACTAAAAGTAGAAATTCCACTCAGCCAAGCTATTCTCCTTCTAGGCATCCTCCTGAAAGAGATAAAAGCCTTCTTGTTAGTGCTACCCCCACACCCGTGATTACATAGCACAATTCATGGCAGCTAAATCTTGAAAGTGGCCTGTAGGGCTGTCAGCACATGAGTGGATAAAGGAAATGTCGCGTGATGTGCGGTGGAGTGGTGCTCCGCCAGAGAGAAGCAAGTGCCGAGTCACTTCTAGGAAAGTGGGTGCCCCTTGAGGTGATGATTTTAAGTGAAATAGATCAGGCAAGCCTCCGTATTGTGTGGTTTCTTTAACAAGAGAAACCCAGAACATAGTTCAAAAAGCAAAATGAAAGATAAAAAGCAACGGGGAAATGAATCCTTCGCAAGAGGAAAGAAGTCTTCGCAAGGGGAAGAGTGGAAGGGAAGGGGAGAGAACGGCGGGCGCAGGGGGCCACGGGCCTGCAGCAGCTCCTCATGCTGAACGGGATCAGTGCGCATGAATAAAAAATAACACGTAAAGACCTCCCAGTGAGCCCACAGCCCTGCACAGTAGCCTGGGGCAGCGGCCTTGCACTGGACACTTAGCTAAGCTGCGCCTGGCGCGCTGACCCCAGATTCGGGGGCAAGTACTGACTTAGTTTTTTATGTTACTACACAAATGCCAGGTAGATGTGATTAGTGTCTGCATTTGATTGGAGAAAAAAGTGAGGTGTAGAAAACTACACTGTCATAAGACTAATGAGGGGCGGAGCTCAGGTCGGAAGCCAGGAGAGCGGGCTCAAGCCTTTGCACTCTGATTTGCACCTTTGTAGAGTAAAAGAGATGAGACCTTTTCCTTCTGTTGAAAGGATAGAGTGCATACACATCAACCATTTCTTTTCTGTCTGTGTGTGTGTGTCTCTGTATGTGTGTGAGAGAGCACACACTTTTCCAGATACATTGTGAACGTTGTTAAACAGGAATGTTGCCCTTAAGGAGCTAATCCTCTTCTAACTGGTTCTGGGTACATAGCTTTTGCTTTTTATGGCCCCTTCTCTGTAGGCACTGTTCCACTGAACAACCACACCAGTGCTCTGCTACGAACTGGGGATTCCTTTGTCTCCAACCGTCAAATTCAGCATAAATATAAGGAGTAAAGAATATCAAAATGCCTGCGTAGGTCCTACAGCTCTGCTGCCTGTCTTCCCCAGTGATATTAATGACAATGTATGCTTGAGAGAGATGGAGATTTCAAGCACTGACTCAAGTAGCTTTTGGGTACATGCTGAGGATGATTGTTGTGAAGTTGTGGTTTCATCAAAAAGGAGGTAACAGCATTAATCACCTTTGTGTTTTGTCTAAACTAATATTTTCTTAAAAATTAGTAATCTATTTTTGGAGCAGCTTTGCATCCACAGAAAAGTGAGGTGCAAGGCACGGATATTTCCTACGTGCTACGCCCCAACACATGCGGAAACTACAGATAACACCTTGTAAAAGTACAGGGGAACCACCAGGTCCTGCCTGAGCAGTCTCGGCTGTCCCAGTGCATGGAAGAAGGGGCTCATCAGGTGACTCCATGTCAGGGCAGGGCCCGGGGTCTGCTTGGCTCTGAGGCTGCGGCAGTGAGCTGCTACGCAGTAGCTCATCTCAGAGCCTGAGGAGCCTCGCGCCTTCTCTGTCCAGGCGACCACGCCCCTTTGTGAACAGCTGAGGGGACCAAGGCTTTGCGGACCAGCTCCATAGGTAGGGACGCCGCGCCCACTGTTATGGGCTCCTGTTGTTAAGTGGCTGGGCTGGGGTAGGGAGCGCCTGGCCTGGGGAGTAGGCAGATCTCACCTCTCAGCTGGGCGGTGCTGTCTCCACCAGGCTCCTGAGGAAAGGAGACACTCGTCAGTGACCAGCTGTTTGCCTGGGTCCTTGCGAATGTGCGCCGACACGCAAAGGATCTCCTGAAACATGTGGCCCCGTCACTGGTGCTGATGAGCGTTAGCTTTGTTCGTTGAGGAGCCACTGGTAAGACAGTGAGTGAAGGCTCAATAATTGGAGCTTATCTGTGAGAGCCAGAACTATAGGAAGGAAAAGGAGACGGATGCCGCCTCACTGGGGTGTACCTCCGTTGCCCGAGGTTCCTTCCTAGCACCACATGCATTCAACACAAAGAAGTGACATGTAGACAGGCCTCAGAGTCCAGCACATTCAACAGCAGTTGTACACTATTTGTGTCCGCATTTCCTGACATCTTATTAAAAATACAGATTCTCTGGCTCTACAAATAATCTTTCTAGGACTGGGCCCTAGAATTTGTACTTTACTGATGATTTTTATACACATTGTATCTTTTTAGACTACGAAATAGCAATAGAGGAAAAACCAGCATTAGAAACAATACAAGATTTCACTAAAGGAAAAGGAATTCAACCATAGTTGCTGTATTACATGATGCTGTCTTCAAATTAGTGGTTTAGATTACCAAATATAAATGTGTAAGATTTGTTTAATGAAAAACAAAACAAGGGGCCGGCCACGTAGCTCAGTGGATTAAAGCACCTGGAAGCAGACACATGGGCCAGGCGTCCTATCCCCAGGCCTGCCATGCTGGCCCCACTGCCGGGGCACGCTGAAAGAGCAATTGAGACTGGGTGTGGTGGTGCGTGCCTGTCATCCCAGCTCTTGGGAGGCTGTAAACAGGTGGATCACTATGAGTCTGATCTCTTAGTGAGACTCTGAACACCCTGCAGACCCTTCCCTAAAAAATACACAAAAAAGAAAAATAAAACAAAACAGTATCAGAAGTTATAAGAAATTCAAAAGAGGAGGAAATATCAGAGTAAAAACAAAAGTTTTAAGCATTAACTGCTCCTTTCAAAAGACCAGCAGAAACAGACAATACAATTATCCAAACTATTCACACGCTGTATTTGGAGAAGCACTTATGGGTCTGGGCTACGGTTTGATTAAACTTGTCATAAGTCTCTGAAATATGCAAGCTGAGCACTTTTGGCAAGAGTTGCGTTGTTCGTGGGGACAATTTTTCCCTTCACACCTCATTTTTTCCTGCTGTGAAATAGTGCTGTTTGAAACGTGGTTTGTGAAATATCGCTTGTAAAGGGAAACTCCTTAGCAGGCTTGATCAATGCGTGCGCATTTCCCCGAATGGGTCCTCATAGAATTTTGGCTGTCTGGAAATTAATTTATCTTTTGTTTGAAAATTGCTGTTAACATTACTAATTGAAACAGCCTCAGAATTTAAATTTGGGTTTGGAACCGAAATATCCTTAAATCTCCTGTTTTTGAAACAAAGCTTTGTCAAGGCCCCCTAGGAAAAGCATAAATTTCTGTGCAGTTAGAAAACAATTATTAGCCAGGTCTAAAGACTTTATTATAGAGCAAAGTTATTTATGTAACTTCTCAGATGATGCTATTTAAAAGAAGGTAGCTATCTCCTCCTCTATCTCGGGGGCTTCTCATTCATTTCCAGTGAAGTGTGCCAGAACATTATCCTGTCATTTTTACGCTATTTTAAGCTTATTACAGATGTGGAGCCTCATGTTGACACTGGAACATTCTTAATCTTTGCTGTCTCCTAAAACAAGGAGATACTAAACATCTCTGAGGACCGGAATCAGGCACTGGCTTGGTATCCGCGCCGGTCGGTCAGAGGTGGCGGTCAGGGAAGCCTCAGAGCAGCGCTCAGGAAGGCGAGCGGGCTCGGCGCAACGCAGGCTGCTGGGGAGAGACGCTGCGGGGCGCTGCGGGAGGCCGGGAGGAGGGGCGCTGCGGGAGGCCAGGTGCGGAGAGGCACTGCGGAGGCTGGGTGTGAGGGGCGCGGGAGGCCGGGCACGAGGGACGCCCAGGCCTGCAGGATCTGCGGTGCTGCTCTCCTAACACTCAGTACCCCTGGGACAGGCCCAAAGTGCGCGTGCCCTGCGGTCTTTACTGTGGAGAACTAGGTGTGTGCAAAACGTTCTTGCTGTCCTGCGGGACAGGCATGTTGTGACCTGGAAGGAAGGGCCACAGCTCTGGGCTGGGGACTCGGCCTCTCGCGCAGCTTCCAGGAGGTCGCAGACACCGAGACCCAGCACGGAGTCCGCGGAGGCGCAGGTCTGCGTCCCGCGCCTGCTCCTGTCCGGCTGAGCGGCCCGCTCCGCCTCGGTGGACCCCTCCACCCCCATCCCCCACCCCACCCCCACTCCCACGCCCCACACCCCAGCGGATTTTGCCTTCTGCGGCTGCCCCTTGCTTTCTCCGGGCGCGGCAGCAGAAAGCCTGCGTGACACAGTTCCGGCCCCCGCGCCCCACGCAGTCAGGGTGCAGCACAGACAAAGGTGCCTGTTCTCTCTTGGGCGAAGCGCCGCGTCTGTGTGATTACAGCTAGGCCCATGCTGGATCTGCTGTTTTCCTGAGCTGTGCAAGCTCGGTGAAGGGCGGCCGTGTGGCATGGACGTGCTTATTTCCTAACAAATGCCTTAAAGCAAGGCAAGCTTAAAAAGTTAACTTTTGCAACTAAAATATACACAGAATTATGATTTGTATATGAGCTAGACTACTGTTTGTCATGTGAACATGAATCAGAATTGAGTCTTAATTTTTACTTGGAAGATTTTGTTTTGTTTTGTATTTTAGGGAAGAATCTACAGGATGTCCAGAGTCTCACTACTAGATCGGACTCGTAGTGATCCTCCCGTTTACAGCCTCCCAAGAGCTGGGATTACAGGCGCGCCACCACGCCCAGGCTCAGGTGGCTGGGGCCGGCAGGCAGGCCTGGGGATTGAACCCCAAGCTCCTGCGCCTGCAAGGGCGCTTTAATCCTCTGAGCTATTTGGCCAGCCCTTGAGTCTTCTCTTAATTTTTACTCAGAAGACATTATTCAGCATTGCGGCCCTGGGGTTACAGGGATGGTCCCTGCCCTCCTGAGTGGTAGAGTTGATCGGGGTCCTAACCTCCCTTTCTGGCTTTTTCTTTCTCTTTGCTCCATGGTTCTTCTCTTTCTCCTTCCCTTCTTTTGTCTTGAAACATTTTGCCTGTGCCTTAGTCACTCAGTGATACGATGGGCTTGAAAATGATGGTCACCTATTTTCTAAAAACTACTTCCAAAATATTTCTGAAAATTTATACTGAGTGTGTGCAGATGTGTGAATGCACGTGTGTGTGTATGAAATATGCATGTTGTTTAAAAGGAAGGCTCTCAAATCGCAGGCTGCAGTAGAGTCAGTCAGAGGGGCTGCTAAGGCGGACTGCTGAACTCCCAGAGGTTCAGATTTAGTTGGTTTGGGGTAACATTAAGAAGTTACATTTCTAGCCACTTCTCAGGTGATAGTGTGACCCTGGTGCTGCTTGTCTGGAGACCACAGTGGGAACCACTGACCTGGGGCATCATTTTAGGGACTATTTGCTAACAACCCTCGCTGCAAAATAATTAAAGGGAGAGAAAATTTGTGGCAGGATATTTTCCGGGAATGAATGACCAGACAGTCTTAAGAACCCAAGGACCAGCCACTTTCCCCAGACTGCTTTCCATCTGTGGGAAAGCCCTGAGTCCGCTGCACTAATACTCATGCTGATGGAGCCAGGAGACTGCTGGTTCAGGAAATGTTTCACTGAGTGAGAATGAGAAGGCCTGTGGCGCTGCCTCCTTGCAGGGCTCTCCTGCGCCTGCAGGCTGTGGCCATTTGTGCTGTAGCTGACTAGAATACTGGCTTTTTCCTGTTTCTTTGTGTAAAACTTCCAACTAGATGCATTTATTTCTCTTTAAAGAATATTTTAATGATTTTCAATGAAAGCCTGCAATTTTCTGAACAATATTTTTCAGATCAGGATAAAATGTAATAATGTAAAGACTTCAGAGACAATAGTTTGAATAAATTTGATTGCTGAAGAATTCAACTTATTATATTGTCATAGTCAGAAAAAAACACTTTTATGCTGAGATATTCAATTAGAAGCCCTTTCCTTCTTCATCTTTATTTGAAAGTCTTCCCAACTCCTTTTCTTTTCTCCAGTCATAAATAATAATTTTATATTTGGTTAAATCTTAAATTGATGAGATACTTTAACAAATTTAATTGTTTACTACTCAGAAAAATATATCAATAGTGTCATTTGTTGTGATAATTATAAATGTTTTATAATTTGCTCATTAAACCAAGTGATCTTAAAAACTAACACAAAGGGATAACAATGTTTTATACAGTTGTACTAAATTCGTTTGTTCCTTGTGTCCCGCTGTATGTACTCTGTATGTATATGGCTCTTGTCTCTGCATTCGTTATTTAATTGTCTACTTTGGACAATGGAATGCTTTACAAACTGTGAATAATATTTTTCAGACTGAGTTAGTTGTGCTCTTCTCACCAGCTCAGCCCTGTCCTTCCAGCGGACCGCTCCAAGACACTGTGAAGCAGTCACTGCAATAAGTGTGAGCGTGTCATGCAATGGGCGTGTTAATTAGCTCACCTCATCATCCACAGTATGTAAGGGGATCACCGTGTCATGCTGTGTGCCATGTCGTACGTGTCAGTCTTTTAATTAAAAATAAAACAGCCGCTTTACGCGCCTTACGTGATGTGCTACACGTACCATTTGCATATTATGGCCACTTCTTTCCATTGTGGGCAGCTTCTGTAGCTGCACAAAGTCCGCCCCAAGTAGAAATATTGGAAAATGAAGGGGAGAAAAGCGTGGGTTGAAGGAAGGACTGGCCTTTCTCCTGTGCATAAGATTAGAAATGTGACTCGCACGGCAACATGCTCGGACCCCGTCTCACTCGTGGTGCCCCAGATGGGAGTTGGGAGGCCGCCGCGCTTCATGTTCAGGACGCAGTTAACCCTGCGCTCCCTGTCCACCCACGGTAGTGCCATCGCTGTCTTTGGGCTGTAAGAAGCACTGCTGCTTGCCCTCTTAGCAGACCCCTTAGCTTACGTCCTTAGTAGAGGAAGAAAAAAAAAAAAAAAATATATATATATATATATATATATTTTTTTTCTGTGTCCCCACTAGCCTCACCAGAGTATGTGTTCTGTAGGTTACCACTGGTTATTTTCTTCTTTTTCCATTTATGTCTGTTCCTATTAAATCCTCCTGTCCTACCACATGCTCACTTCTGGTGTATTTTGTCCCTTTTCGCTCGGAGCACGAGGAGCCCCAAAAGTCAGACTCCCCCGTGGGGATGCCGGGGTCTTGGTGCTCCGCGGGTCCCCTGCTCCTTCGGTTGCACTGCTGTTTACTTGGCTTGCACGAGCAGAGGCGAGGCTGAGGCTGCGCGCCCACTGCGCCCCCCACGCCCTGCTCCCGTGGCCTCTGACTTGCTCCCCGGCCTCGCCCGCTTCCTAGCTGCAGGAAACCCTGCATCCCAGCCCTTCCTCCCGCACTCTCCCTCCTGCTCCGCGATGCCCTCTTGCTCCCGTCCTCTCTGTTAGCCACTGTCATTTCAGCGGGGACATTCTCTGGCTCCCGCCTCCTGCCGTCTCTGTTGCTTCTTTGGGCCTTCCTATCTTTCATGTTCTTTTTATCTGCTCCCCACGATTTCAATTTCATGCAGATGACCCTCCCGTCTTCATTTTAACCCCGCAGCGTGCTGCCGAACTCCTGGCTCCAGGAAACATCTACTGGACTTGCCATAGGGCCTTAATGGAGGCACATATAAGCTAGGCTCACCATTTCTTTCCTTGTAAATCCATTTTTCCTCTTGACATCTCTATATTTGTGAAGAAAACCACCAAGTTTTAGTGACCATAGTACCAAACTTCAGGGCCATCTTGGATAATTTTCTCTCTATTCAAATCTCCAAATCCTAAAATACTTTCTCATTCATGCCTTCATTTTTGTTTCTACTCAAGCCTAGAGTGTGCCTTAGAAACTGATATTTGAACTAAAGTAGTTTGATTTCCGTCTTTATCTGTGTTCTACCTGTTCAGGATATGGCAAAACCTTCTCCTTGTCAGTGTTGACATGAAAGTTGTGTCCTTCTCTGCCCTGGAAATGTCAGTAAGTCCTCACGCTGTCATAAATTTTAGCTTTTTGGGTCTGATAAACAGTGCTTTAGTCTTCACTGCCTGCCCTACGATATCTAGTTTATATCCAGCATTGTGATTAAATTATTATATTTTAAACAACAAACTGTGCAAGAAGAGAGCTTCAAAATTCCCCAAGCCATTTCTGCACTTCCAAGTCTCCCAGCTTAGAGAGGCACTCTGCAGGGCCAAGCAGAGAAACGTCCTTTAAGTGTGTTAATGCTGCACTCTCCTTGCACATCCTGAATTTGTTCAGGAGAGGAAAAGCGACACGCTTCCCTTGAACTTGGAACTTCTCTTTCCGTGGATCGGTTCTGTGGGAAACAGAAGGCCTTAGAAATAGACTAAATTTTAGCCATTTAAGGGTCAAATTAAAGGGGCTAAAAATGCCACTGTGTAGTCTTGACTTTTTCCTTAGAAAGAAGGTTTTCTCACTTTAGCTGCCTTGAAGCTTGAAACTTAATGAGTAAAAAATGATTTAATGTATTTTTCATTTTTTGTCAAAAGGTAGAAGGAGACAGGCAGGCTGCTTCCTGGACCTCGGGGGCTGCAGCCTGAGGGTAAAGGTGAAGGCACACCCGCTCTCCTAGGGAAGCGGCTTCGCTTCACCTGCAGTGCTTCTTCCCAGGTCCTTAGATGTTGCTCTCCGTCACAGCACTGTGAAGTCTCAGCATCCCCACTGTCACCAAGGACCCCTTTGGTCATCTTGCTTTGAATTGCAATCTCTTTCCTTTGAGTACTTCGAGCCTCCTTTTCCTATGGTGTCCCCTACCTGTTCCCAGTAACATAGCCCACGATCTAACAGCCTTTGTAGTTTGCTTGTTCATCATGCTTATTGTTTCCTGGAATATTAAAGTTCTGTGAGGACAGGTGTTGATGACTGCTTCAAGGTAACGATGTGCTCACAGTGTTACCTGGAAGTGCTTTTGTATTAGGAGTTAATAGGGGCTCAGTGATTGCATTTGATTTAAGGAACAGATTAACTTATTCAGTGAGGAATTTTCTCATGCCTGGTACATGCTAAGAACTATGCCAGAAAATGAATCTATAGTACAAAACAAAGAGCTATGTTTTCCCTTCCCCTGGCTTACAATCCAGCCAAACAAAACAAAACAAAACGCCAAAGCTATGAGTGTTTCACTCTGATGTCATGAAGCCACACCAGGGACAGTGTTTCGGAGGTTGGAGAGGCTTCCCTGAGTCCATGGTGAGTCAGCTGAGACCTGGGGATGACCAGCAGGAGCTGGCCAGGTGAGAAGTGCCGAAGCCCAAGGACATCTCCAGGTGCTGAGGAGGTCAAGTGGGCAGGCAGGGAAAGCCTAAGGAAGGCTGCTGCAGAAGGAGGCAGGGAGGGCTATAGAGAGGCCTTTCTAGCTTGCTCTGTGAAAGTTTCATCTTTTCTAAAGACCAGTGAGCTTCAGTGTACTTTCCATGATCTTATGCAGAAGAATGTATTTCGGAGTATAGCCATCTTCCAGTTCACTCTACTCTTCACTAAACTAGAAAAATAATTTAGAAAGAGACAAGCCTTTAGTCAAAGTAATTCTAGGTGTAATATTGCATCCTTCTTTTTAGGATGGATGGTTATGGACCAGTCACAAGTCTGACCACGATATGCTTGGGTTGGTATTAGACAACAGCTTATTGTTTTAAGTAATATTCCAACTTTGCTAAAACAGCTTGGAACAGTTTAAAATTAATTTCCAGAGTAATCAGATCAGTGATTATTGGGGAAGCAAAGAAAATAGTTTTAAGACGTCTCAAGTACCCTTGTTTAGTAGGGACCTACAGCCACATGTGTTGGCTAGCTGATACGCATAAGCTCTTCTTACTCTCTACAGAGGCCAAAGCTCAGACCACATTACTGAGGTGAGCAGAGTATTGCTCGAAGCTTTTCCTAAGGGACATTTAGTGTCCTCCTTTCAGGCTTCAGTGGGGGTCCTGCCCCCTTCTTTTTATGCAACTAGCAGATGTGTACTTCCCAAAGTACTACAGACAACCTCAGAAGCTGCCTCTGTCCTGGCTCATCCCTTGTGTCTGCTGGGTGGCTGGTTAATTAATTTCTAGGAATGCTAACTTATTATCTATTACTCCAACTCTTCTCCAAAGCCTTTGCATTTTGCATTATGAAACATACATCAAATCAATTTTTATTCAGGAAATTTCAAGCTTCAAGACAGTTAAGTTGGGAAAATCGTGTTTCTAAAAAAAAAAAAAAAAGAATCTGAGGTGGCACTTTCAGTCCTTTTAATTTGATTTTATGTAGCTAAAATTTGACCTATCTCTAAGGGCTTTAGAAAGAGTTCCTATGGAACATATCTTGGTGACAAAATGCCACAAAGTATTTAAGATCCATAAGTGTTTGTGGCAGATGGATCTAATGTACATGAAACTGCTTATTTTTGTCATTTAAAACAAAATCATCAGGGTTACAGGAGGAAGAAGTGTGATCTGGTTCACAACTATGATAAAAATTAACATTACCTGCACTATTTTTTTTAAACATTTATTTATTTATTTTAGAGAGAGAGAGAGAGAGAGAAAGAGAGAGAGAGAGAGAGAGTGTGTGTGTGTGTGTGTGTGT